>CACRXK020001405.1:0-37803 GCA_902702795.2 Paramuricea clavata | reverse complement strand
TATTTTTCAAGCCTTCCCGGTGTGGATATACACTCAGAGTAACATCACACAAACATCTTATTCACCTGAGTACATTACACCAACACAGCAGATTTCATGATTATTAGATTACACTGATATCGAAGGAACTAGACTCAGTTCCGAAATATCGCATTCTCGAACCGTCCTGACCGCGTAGCTCAGTTGGAAGAGCATTGGGCTAGTATTCCAAAGGTCGTAGGTTCGAATCCCGCAGTGGCCAGGCATATTTTTCAAGCCTGCCCGGTGTGGATATACACTCACAGTAACATCACACAAACATCTTATTCACCTGAGTACATTACACCAACACAGCAGATTTCATCTTTCAATATGTTATGTAATTTTGTATCTTCAATCAGGAATTCAGGAGTAGTATAGAGCAGCTTGAAAGAATTAGTAGAAAGTCATAAATTTTGCAGTATCTGCTGCTTATAATCCTCTTGTAATCCCCCATAAATTGCTGCGGCTGGAATATGTTTCTATCGACAACGTGTTAGCTGATCAGAAATGAGGGCTAAAATAGGCTCAATAACAATAGTAATACCAGGCTGTGAAATAGCAGGTAACATATACAAAAGGGACTTTCCTCCTCCTGTTGGAATATTTATAAAGCAGTCCTTCCCATTAAGTATAGATGTGATTGCAGGAGCTTGTTCTCCTTTGTAAGATGAAAATCCCAAAATATTTGAAATAACTGGCAGCAAGTCTTCTGCACAATTCACATTTTCAGGTATGCAAGGCATTGTTGAAATACAGTCAATAGCAAATATGGAGTTATACAAGTTGTTGTACCAGAAGTAGATGATGATAAATCTAGTGAATTTTCAGAATTGCTAAACCAGTTTTCATTGACAAATATTTTTGTGCACTCCATTACTGGTATTTGCAGTCGTTCTGTACTTAAGGATTTCCATACCTTGTACACCTGGGTTAATGTTGATCCATGGACAGTAATATATGGATTCGAAAAACTAGCAAGCAAAACATAAGAAGCTTTAAGGCAGGTCAACATCTTTAATGTCCATTGATTTTCCAACAGTCAGTGGTCAACATCTTTAATGTCCATTGATTTTCCACCATAAGTTACAATGAACATTTCTCTTGATACACTGTCTTGAATATATTGAAAACCGCATTAACCCATTTAATTGCAGTACCACATAACACTGACAAGTAAAATTGTCTGGCATTAGACAGAGTATTAAATAATAAAGTAAGATGAATCTGGGCACACTGCCAGATATTATTGTGCAAAACACCTAATTATCTCATCATAGTATTTTACTTTGTTTAATTGCCAGATAATTTTACTTGTCAATTGAAATTTACAAAATGAAACTTGCAAAAATGAAATATATTTGCAAGAAATCATCAAATCAAGAAATGTTTGCTATTTCGATGTCGTCATGCAGTCGTTATAATGCAAATATTAAATTTGACCAATTGGTGTTCGCTATTCACGACAGTCCGCCATTTTTTTGAAATCAGTGAGGATGACCACCCACCCAAAACGCACAGTGACCCACGCCCGCGATCATTGATGAACTTTAGAAATCGCTAATGCTTTCGTTTCCCCGGGTGTAAATAGCCGGGCGGAATTAGTACCTTCGCCCCGGGTTTACGCCCGGAACCGCCGTTGGCTTGGGGATAATAATGACCTACATTTTCTTGACATTAAAATCACGCCTACTGGCACTGCTGTCTACCGCAAATCCACCAACACCGGGCAATACGTCCATCTATCAAGCTTTACACCTTGGTGTAGGAAAATTGCTTGGCTACGTGCCCTTGTATATCGTGCTTATAAATCTGTAGTAACGATGAACTATTACGTAATGAACTCTCTAATATTACTAAATTTGCCCTTGTATATCGTGCTTATAAATCTGTAGTAACGATGAACTATTACGTAATGAACTCTCTAATATTACTAAATTTGCTTCTTGGAACGGGTTTTCTACACGACTTACTAATCAACTTTTAGAATCATTTACCCCTAAATTACCTAATAACCTACCCAATGACGATGTTGTTACTGATCCTCTGAATTCATCTACCTTTCATTGGTAAAAGAAGCAGCTCCCTTATTTACCACTACAGCTAAATTCGTCACCCTATGGAACACCACTAATGCAAATGCCTTCTTGAGTACTAAAGATCCTACGACAAAACAACACCAAAGTTCTGTTGTCTACAAATTTACTTGTCCCGCCGGCTGCTCACATTCTTATGTTGGCAAAACAGATAGATGCCTTATCACTAGATTAAAGGAACATTCTGATTAAAGGAACATTCTGATTCTGATTTTTTAGACATTTCAATTCGTGTGGACACTTTTATAATTTCAGTCCACTATTAGTTTTACTTTATAAAAACCCGGAACTACTACCTCAAATTATTCTTAAAAATATACTCTAATTATTGATAAATCTATGAACTGGTCGCTTCTATTATATAAAAAAGTTTTACATATTCACAAACAGAAACCTGAACTAAACCATGGGACTAAAGCTTCAAAAGAACTTGTTATCTTTAATTAGGACTTATTGACAGATAAGATCATCTTATAATATATCACACTGTTACGTTCGCGGGCGAGAACGAACAAAAAATGTGTGTTATATTGATCAGTTTACGCTCGTTGCCCTCCTTGACCAGACACAGCGACACGTGCTGGCCAGGGAGGCTTTCTTGTATTTGTAATATCCTTCTTCTGAATCTTATGAAATTTGCAACGACAATAATTTCAACAATATATCAATTGAACAACAACAACAATTATCTCTAAACTTTTTAATTCTTTCTCATAATCTTCTAACTATCTTCTTTAACTTAAGCTTTCGCCGTTTATATACTATCCAATAGATATTTATAGAACATTACATCATACTACTTTTAGATATTACATAAGACGATAAATATAGCAAAATTACGAGTCAGCATAATTACGTAATGTCTTAAATTAAGAATATCATGACGTGACTGACTTCACGTCAAACTCCCCCTCTTGAAAAAAAAAGTTTGCTAAAACTTTCGTTAACTGTTCGTAATCTCCATTATATTCATATCAAATGATTGTTCTTTAAATGTTATAATTATACTTTAAAATACTCTACAAGGAATTAAATTTGAGAAAACTCGATACAGCAAGAATAGCGTCCTTAAACTCTAGCAACAGTTACAGAATAGGGAAGATTCAACAACAGAAGAACTACATCTTCAAACTATTATAAATTACATACTCCCTTTTTAATCTTAAATTTAAACAACATTTTATACTTTAATAATAATTATTACTTTAACTTACGGGAGATTTATCAAACTATTACAACTTCGTAATAAACAGAACAGCTGGGCATTTTGTACGGAGCATGCGCGAAAAAATCAATATGGCGACATATATTAGGAGTGCTTCGTGGGTTTATCTGGTTTTAAAGCTGATAAAACAACACTTTAATGAACGAAAACTTTGTAATATTTAGTGGAAAACATTAAGCTATGCAATCCAAAGGTTTTAAATTAAAAATAAGTACTTTTGCTTTATTTTATTGCTTTTTATGCCTTCAAAATAGGCAAGCTCATTTTTTTTTAAAGAATCTATAAAATTAATATTTACCCATCATTTGTTTAATCTGAACAGAAATAGATAGAACACTTGGCTACATAAGTTATAAAGAGAATTGGTAGCTGATCTAAAAGATTTCAGTATTCCTGGTACACATTTTAACAAAGAATGACTGTAATTTTAAAAATTAAATATGTATATCAAAAACAAAGTTTTATTAGAACAACACATAATAAGTTGTTATTTTCAATTTTTACAAAAACAAGTTTGGAAACAGAATCTAGTCCTCCAGTTTGATGTCATATTCCATTTATTTGGATATTTGAATAAAGGAATGTGAAATAATAATTGAAACTTGTCCAAAATTTGATACCAACACTCAAGTGAACAGATACTATCACCCAGCCTAGACCTAGGCCTTCTAGTCTTGTTTATATGTTTTTAATATTCAGCGCTTTTTCACATGAAAAGACTGGGACTAGGTGATTTGGGGGCGGGGCGAAGGAACCAAGCCTAGAAGGCCTAGTTGATTTCCCAACAACAAGGCCAAAACTGCCCTGAAACTGCCCTGGTTGCGAAATGCCCAATTATTGCGTTCTCAAACAGAAGTATTTGCAACTTAACGGCGAATTTAAACGGATACAGGTAAAATAAACTCATTTATAGTATAAACTTACTACATTTATTTGTATACACGTCTAGAAAATCGGTTTTTTTATCATAAGTTTGAAGCAACACTATTATTATGTTGACAAGGTGTAGCGAAAGCACAAAATGAGTCAAAATATATACCAAAAGTAGAATCTTTCATGAAATTTTGTCTTATACACAACTACATTAATATATATTTTATAAATTTTGGCAAGAAGCAGTCTTGTGTTTGTAAAATATACAAACACATATACAATTATAATTTATTAAATAAAACGGATACATATATTATTAGCCCGTACAGTACTGCATGTATATAAAAACGTACATTGTTTACAAATGGTATATCCGTAATATTTGAACAATAATTTCAAAATCCTCATTCCCAATTCGCAAATATAGTTATTCAAAGCAAAACAGTAGATTGTCTTGCGAATAAAAGTTATTATTTTGTACTTTCGCTTCACCTTGTCAACATAATAATAGTGTTGCTTCAAACTTTATGATAAAAAACCCGATTTTCTAGACGTGTATACAAATAAAAATAGTAAGTTTATACTATAAATGAGTTTATTTTACCTGTATCGGTTTAAATTCGCTGTTAAGTTGCAAATAATTCTGTTTGAGAACGCAATAATTGAGCATTTTGCAAAGTTTCAGGGCAGTTTTGGCCTTGTTGTTGGGAAATCGACTAGGCCTTCTATTTTTCCGCTTGCGTCAGGCTTGTGTCATTCCTCCGCCCCGCCCCCAAATCACCTGGTCCCAGTCTTTTCATGTGAAAAAGCGCTGAATCTTAAAAAAATATAAATAAAAATAGAAGGCCTAGGTCTAGGCTGACTATCACCTAAAAATAAAAGAAAACAGAACTTAAATTTGTCATATAATGCTATGAAAAAATCTTAGATACTACAGGCATATAGTGAGCACAATTCTTTAACAAACTCACTAAAATAAGTTAAGTTATGCTTTGATAAGAGGATGGCAATATATGACAACATCAAATGTTACCATCTTCAGTGTCCAAAAAAAGTGCCGCGCGCATTTTTCCCAGCATACCCACTAACTTTTCCATGAAGGTTGATTAATTAGGATAGTTTTAAGCCATATTTCGGAGAGAGGCAATGGGCAAAATTTTAAGATATTTTTATTAATATGCCATATCACCACATAATTTCACAAAGCAAGCATGCCTATATTCAGGATTGCCGTTAGACTCTTAAAACTGAACAAATCAATACGGCACTTCCTATCTCATAACAACCAATACTTGAACATTTTCAAAAGCATTTTTGCATCAATTTTTACTTTATAACAAACCAATACAGGAGCAATTACATAAGCATGTGACAACATGACATTTTCACTTCACAAGTGGATTTGTCAATGACAACATCTAGCACATTTTTCCCATGAATAGCTCAGGTTTTAATAAAACAAAGTATGATTTAACTTTCATAAAATATATTTTCCAACTAAAGGCAACGGCCAGTTTTTACGAAATTGCAAGAGGAATATGTGTCATTTTCATGAAAATATGTATTTTAAGACACTTACTATTCCAGATGAGGAAGGACAAACAAATTATTGAACATACCTGTGGAAACAACAACAACTCAGCTTCTATCAAGAGTAAAATATGAACACTTCCTTGTTTCCATACTGCTGTACCCTGCTTCTGAAACTCTGACAATGAGTGAAACATTTCCACTTGTCGCCGATTTGTAAATAAAAATTCTTCGCACGTTTTCATGCGATTAAGTCGTTATATCGTTGCGTACAAGCACTACAACTTAATCTTTCAAGAAACACTTTATTTTCCATGAACAAACCCGTAAAAGAGGACAAAAAATTCTCTCACAATGCATATTTTCAGCGTTCGAAGAATCAAAATGTTTGTTAAAGAAATGCGCCCGCAATATTTAGACAGCGACAACAGAATGCCCAGCTGTTAATAAACAGTGGAACAAACCACTAACATGTGGTCAATAATACAAAATCTTTCCCCACTGTTAGGCATCACTGAGTAGACGTTAGGCACAATCTTAGCAGAAACCTTTTCACGAAGACGTAGTGAACCTTCAGCGTTGCACTCTTGTCTCTTGTGCTTCAGCCTTCAGCCTACCTCTACCTTCAGCCTTTAACTGCACGACGATAAAACTGGAAAGACATCCATCAACAATATAGCACCAAAAGAAAAATCATCAGACTGACAACAAAATTACCGTTCTCATGCATCCAAGAGAGTGGTTTCCCGCTTGAGATTATATCCAGTTGTTACGTTCCTTCTACATTTCCCCGTTGTTATTTTCCCATTGTCAGTTTCCCGCCTGAGATGTTCAATTACATTCGTTTTACAATTCCCGTTGTTGCATTCCCGTTGTTAGTTTCCCGCCTGAGCCCCCATTTGTTACTTGGGGAGGGAGAACGAACAAAAGTGTATGTCTGCATCTTTACGATCGTTGCCCTCCTTGACCAGACACAGCGACACGCGCTGGCCAAGGAGGCTTTCTTGTATTTGTAATATCCTTCTTCTGAGTCTTATGAAGTTTGCAACGACAATAATTTCAACAATATATCAATTTATTCTTCTCGAACAACAACAACAATTATCTCTAAACTTTTTAATTCTTTCTCATAATCTTCTAACTATCTTCTTTAACTTAAGCTTTCGCTGTTTATATACTATCCGATAGATATTTATAGAACATTACATCATACTACTTTTAGATATTACATAAGACGATAAATATAGCAAAAACATGAGTCAACATAATTACGTAATGTCTTAAATTAAGAATATCATGACGTGACTGACTTCACGTCACAACACCTGTATATATAAGTTGTAAAATATTTAGTAGCTTTCATGCATAATTCCCAGTATATATAATGACTCAACAGTAGTCGAAACGTTGAATAAAAAAGATGCATTTCTTCGGATTTTCCATTGTATTGTATTTTATTACAATACTCAGTGGTTACCGAAAATTTTATGCTTATTTTGCTTCCCAAGAAACACGAAAGGCTAGGTTACTTAGGACATTACCCGAAATTGAAGTTAAGGTAGTTCAAATGCTAAAATTGAAATTGTTAATTTTTGTGGAAAATGGCAATTGTTTTTATATAAATTTGATCATCCGTATTTCTCGATTTTTTTACTCATTCTTAAAGCGTGCACCAGATTCAGACAGTTGTATCTCACGTAATATTACAAGACATTTTTAGGGCTGTATATCAAGATCTAAGTTAGCCTTTCCTGAATACAATAAAATATCTTTGAGTGTAGGCCAAAAAGCTTTTATAGTTTTTACCTTACATCAATCAGCGCAAGTTTTTTGGGTGACACCCGGTATATGTATATATGTGTGTGCATATATGTGTGTATAGTATATGTATATGTATATATATGTTTGGGAAATTGATAATTTTGTTATTAAAAGTAATATTTTGGGGGGATTTTTCAATTTTAAAAACATTCATAATAAAATTATCGTGTTACCATGAGAACTACTTTAAATACTTCATGTTTGGGAAATATGGTTTTCTCAGTAAGGCGAGGGTTTCTGCATGCATGTATTTCTAGTTATAGATCTAAATAAATGGGGTCACAAGCCGGGTCCAAGGTAGCACTTGAAAAAATAATATTAGTGGAAAGATTATACATAGCTAGTGCTTTATTTTAAAATAGGCAATAGTAAAAAATAGGATTTATCATTCAAATGGTCTGAGAATTGCTCACGATAGAAAATGATGTTACTCTGGTTGTAACGTCACGCATATCCGACGATGGATATGCATATATACACGATATAGAAAATCTGTAAAAAGCTTTTGAATAATGTTGAATCCCACTTCCAAAAGGGAGAAACTTAATTTTTTGCTATTTCCCTTTAAAACGTCTGCTTTTCCCGAACAAAAAATCAACAGCATTAAATCCAACGAGAAAACAAGCCTTAATCACACAAAAATCTCTAATCCAACCTTCACTTACCCTAAAAGCATACTTCAGACCTCCGTTATCAGCAATGTTTTCTGATAATGTCTTGTTGCCATCAACCTAAGAAATGCAGTGTCCATTATTATGTTGTGGTTATATAACAGCTAGTGGGTTGGTAGCTACAGGTCAGGAAAAGTAAAATTCAAAGACTTTTCAAAGATGTAATCAGAAAATTTAAGGACTAAAATGCTGAACAGAAGGCGTTAAAAATCAGTAAAAAGTGACGTTAAACCGTTTCAAACAGCTTTGTATAAGGCATGAATAAAATCCATTCAACAAAACGCCCGCTTTCAATTTCAAACAATTTGAGAGAATATCCAAAAACAAACGCATTAAGATCTCTGTACTCAGGCTGTTTGCCGGTTAGCTGGGCATATATGAACATGCACTAAAACTTTAAAAATACAAGATTATTGAAATGAATGATGGAACTGATCAGAAATGACAAACCTTCTTTACAAACCTTATAATCAAATATTTTAACTTTGTTGTACTCTTCAACCAAACATGTCGACCGCTTCACAAAATTTTCCTTTGATTTCTTGGTCCACCATTGGCGCAAATTTCCGTTCTCGTCGAACTCAATTCCTGTTTGTGATGTTTACAGAATGGCTATATGTATATAAGTTATAGTATCGTTCCGCGTGCAATTTGGAAAAAGCATGCACAAATAATTTTTTCAACAACAGAGTCCGAAGGATTAGTGTCATTAGAAATCTTTGAAAGATTTACGAATGTTTGTTTTTCCAAATTGCACGAGAAATTAAACCATACTACAATTTATTAATATAATTACGTGAAAACATTATTTAACAATTAGTCACCGAGGACGAGGTGATTACAAGCCTATTCACTGAGCCGAAGGCGAAGTGAATATAGGCTTGTAATAACCGAGCGTGAGGTCATTTCAGTATTGAAAAAGTTTTGTTTATAAATACAACTAATACACGTGTTTATTTTATGAATATAATTTGTATAAATAATTCACTTCCGTCTGATTTTCAGCCATTTTTCTGCGTAAAGCAATAGTTACTGCCCAGAGCAGTAACTGCTGAGGGAGCCAATCAGAATGCTCAAAGGCCATTTTTCAATACTGAAATTATACTAAACAGAATTATTACATTCAGTGTTACTTGCATGCATACAACACATGCGAATAGATCATTTACTCACTCGTTTGAATGGCACAACAACTCAATACAAGTTTTCAACTACCAGCGGTCAAAACTTAAATCCAAATCTCTTTTGTTTTAGCGCTTAATTGTATCATCCTACCTGAATCGTCAAAGCCATGTGTAATTTCATGTCCTACGACCATACCAAGAGAACCATAATTCAACGCTCTGAAATGCACAAAAGCAACAGTTATGAGCTGGAGCAGTCTTCTAGTGACGCATACAAAACCAAACAAAATCATTTACTTCAGTCTGTCGTCTTTGTAGAAAGGTGGTTGTAATATTCCTGCCAGGATAGCTCCAAGATAAGCAATAATAAGTTGGTCAACACCATGGGCGTACCGGAAGGAAAAAATTAGGGGGGCGGAAAGAAAATTGCCCGACTTTTCGGGATTCTGCCCGACTAGTACCAAAATTTTTTTTCCGGAAAAATTATTGTGGCGCCCCCCCCCCACCCATCGCCAAAAAAATTTCGGTCAGTGTACCATTTTAGGGGTCAAAAAATTTTTCCGGACAACCAATATTTTTCGGAACATAACACAAATTTTCGAAAAATCAAAAAATTGGCCAAAAAGTGACCTAATTTTAGACAAAATTGACAGAATTTGTCCCATTTTTTTATTGCAAACCGAAATTGCCCGACTGTTGATCGAATATTGCCCGACTGCCCAAAAAACTAGGGGGCTACCGCCCCCCCCCCGCCCCCCCGCCCGGTACGCCTATGGTCAACACACATATGAAAAGACCCATGAAAATAAAATGAATGAAGTGGGAAGTCGGTTGATACGTAAGGTAAGCAAGGAGATAGGTAGGTAGGTAGGTATTGAATGATAGGAGGGCGAAGAGCACGAAGAAAATAATTAGTAAGAGGATTTAGTTAAAGGTAATGCTAGACTTACTCATCGCGTTTGCAGAAGGAACATAAAATGCATTGACTGTAAGAGGTGGCATCAAAAATCTGTATAGAAAATAGAAAGATAACTTTAAATAAAGTATTTGTACACATACATTTCTACTTATTGGTATACTGAATTCCCTCATTGATACTGTTACAAACACATTAAGTTGCTTCAGGAATACAATGTTGAAATATTAATCACTTAGTCATAAATTTATGATTACGTTAACCGTCATTGCTGTCTGAGTTATGTCACATTTAATTATTATTCACATACATAATTAAAGCATAAAGGAGACATCCTATTTATAAGTCCTATGCTCGCTGGATGACTCTGACCTTTGCCCCTGATGTCACTACCTCAAATAAACCTGTTTTCAGTTATGTATACAGTTGCATTTTTACTGAATGGACGACTTGCGCTTTAGACTAAATTTTAATCTAAGCAAGAACAACGAAATCTATCACCACAGCTGGAAAGAGCGTCTTGGAATTAGTAATATTACAAAGTTTGGTTGCGAAATGTTGTAAAATACGGAAAATATAGCCCTTTAAAGTTGGCAAATTTGTATACTTTTGTGTTACGTGCGTGAATTGGTAACTAAATTAGTTACCAATTTCCGCACGTAATAGAAATGTATACAAATTTGCCAACTTCCCAGGGCTATATTTTCCGTCTTTTACAATTAACATTTCGCAACCAAACTTTGCAATTTTTCTAATTTTGATAACTTTTTTCAGAAAATATCCTTTGTTATTCCCAGATGAAAAATTTTTCTAAAGCGTAAGGCGTCCATTACGTAATGGTATTGGTTGAAAATTATAATATTTTATTGGATTAAGATTTATTGATTTATTATTGATTGATCGATTGATTGAAGGACGGGTCTGGCCTTATTTCGTAGAAGGGGTGGAGGTTTCCCAGAAGGGGTGGAGAGGGTGCATTACTAAGGCTTCCGGAGTATGCTCCCTCGGAAAATTCTTGAAATTTGAAGTCCTGAAATGTCGTTTCCTGCATTCTGAGCACTAAATTTATCTGTCAAATTTAATGAAAATACTAGAAATACATGCATGCAGCAACCCTTCGCCTGTATTTTCCAAACATTGATTTAACATGAAGTATTAGTGATTGATCAACACTGAACGCAGGCTTGCGTTTACGTCAGTGTTGCCATGGCAACACGATAATTTTATTATATTTGTATTTTTATTATATTTTTTGTACAACACGCCAAAAATAGTTAAAAGATTATTGCTTTTAACTATATAACAGTGAATTTCCGAAATATGTACTGTGGGTATGTTGTTCTGCATTTTGTGAGCTTTGATTTAATGTAAAATTTAATCTGAATCGCTCAGTAAAATGTTTTGAAATGTTCATTTTAATATAAACTATTATCTTTTCCGATAAATTGTTTTTACTTAATAAAACAAAATAGGTTCATATTGTTGAGTAATTTCAGTTCGGTTTTGAAATTAATTTGCTTTCCTTTACATTTTACCTTTTTTCTTAAATTAAAAAGGGTATATATTTAGCAAACTTTAATACAGCTTCATTTAAAAGGAAAGCAGTGCATGTTTTACGCAATAAATTAAAGCAACAAAATTCATAAACATTAAACATTCAAAGCAAACTTGCCCTATATTTTACGATTTCCCACAGTAAATCAATTCTTCTCATTTCTTCAAACAAAAATTGCTTACAAACTCATTGTGTGATAAGTGATTTTCCAAATATATTCTTTTGAAAATTGAAATCTTGATTATCCCACTCCTGGCAAACAGCCATATTTTTTAGATCAGTGAGGATGACCAACCACGGTTGGTTGCCCACGCCCGCGATCATTGATAACTTTAGATTTCGCTAATGCTTCCCTTTCTCCGGGTGTATGTAGCCGGGCGGAATTAGTAACCTCGCGTCGGGCTAACGCTCGGAATGGCGCTCGGCGCCGTTGGCTCGGGGGATAATTGTTCTACGCCGGATGTTGAAATCATCTTGAAACAGATTTGTTGAAATCATCTTGAAACAGCTACATATCAGCTTTTGCGACATCCTGACTTGTTGCTATAAAAACCTGTACGTTTAGCATATTTTTATAATTTAAGAGCAAACAGAAATCAAATTTAGCAAGTATTTTGACGTATATGCGATTCTCAAAGTTGATTGTACATAACACTCACTCTTGGCGATCGAAGTGTTACGTGCTGAAGTGGAAGCATGTGATATGATACTTTTCCCACACCCCCTTAAGCAATCAATTTTCTGGGAGCCATGTGACCAGCTATTGCCAGGGTCTTTCCCTCTAAAGAGGGAAACTGCCACGGTAGATCCGCCCAGGGTCGTAGCAAGGCGCGATATTTGGGGGGGGGTGTATATTCATATATTCATGTTCACATACCGTAAAAATAATCCCTTTCAAAAGAAATCCGTCAGGCAGAACACGAATACATGAATATACCCCCCCCCCCCAATTATCGGTCTAGCTACGGCCCTGGATCCGCCCCTGTATTAACCCTGATTGTTTCAACAGACTCATCACCTGCTATTGTTTGGAGGCTTTCCCAATTTATTCATTTCCTTCAGAACTTGATCTTTCCAAACACTTAGGGTATTTTGCAAAACACGATATTGATTGACCTGAACCTAAACCACAATAGATAACATATTTAATTCTGACTTGTACAACATATCTAATGTTAACCTGCGATCAGGCCTATAAATAAATAAATAGGCCTGATACAAATCTTAACAAAAGTCCATATTTTTACAACCGTATTTCGGTTGTAAATCTGATTGGTTTGTGCGACAAAAGATTTTTTAATTTGTCATTTGATTGGTTGGTGCTAATTACATTATATATTGTCGTTGATATATTTATAGTGATCACAACTATAATTAGATTGTTGTTGTCGTTGTGTGAAATTTAAATTTCTCCTGCGACATTTTGATTGGATACTAAATATAAACTTTGCTGTGGGTGGAAAGCGATCGGATTAAGAATTGTGTCAGACTATTATTTGTAAAATAGAGCCTGATCGCAGGTTAATCTAATGTGAGACTAAAGATTAAAAACTTACATTTTTATAAAATTTGTTCAGCTTAACAGGATTCTTAATAAACGTTGGAAAACCAATCAATTTCTTCATTTTCTTTAGCTAGTTATATGTAAAAAGTAATCACTATTATATAACAAAATAAATAGGCCATCTTCTCAAGGGCGTCTGGAGGCGCTTCCTCCCACTATTTGTGGTAGGGATGATAAATATATAATCACCCTTTGCCATGATTAATAGTTATTGAGTTGTGGTGGACTGACATCATTTTGCGATTGAAATTCTTAATTTCTTTAGAAAAACAAATCTTCTCAATGAATATAACAACCTCTGTAAGCACCCCTATCCCACAGCACTTCAAAGTTTCAATTGAAAAATAAAAATTATACGTTTCGCCCTAAGAAATCGTTGTGAAAATACTATAAAATTTAAGGGGGCACATGCCTCCAGTCCACCGGCCAGCCCCCCCCCCCACACACACACGCACAGTTTCTGGAATGGATTGTCACCCATGCGTTTTCTCTCTTCCTTTCTTAAGACCCGTACTTTCTTTGCCATTCGCGTCACTGACCTTAAGGCGAGCCTGAGCGCGCGTTGCATTGTCCATCCATGTTTGTTCTTCCAAGCCATCAATGAATTGATTTTTAATTTCTGTAAACATTTCCGCTGCCTATAAAGATGTAATAAATAACCTTACAGTAAGACGGTGTTACATACACTATTATTAGACATAATCATGCAGGAGCAGCTGCGAAAAATGCAACTATCCCTCTGGCAGGAATTCGAATCGACCTGCTGCCCTGCGATTCCGGTGTAGCGTTTAAACCAACTGAGGTACAGAGTCCATTTGTCGAGCTCTAACTACAAGTTCATTTATAAATAGTAAGATGTCAATGTACGATGTATGGGTAAATATCTTTGGGGCGTCTCACTCGATATAACCAGGTGATCTTGATACGCGGAAAAGTACTGGCACTAGTTGTCAAATAGAAATCCATTTTGTGATTAAAACAACTGAATATCTCCTGTGATATACTTTATTTCGATTCCATATTTTTGTCAGAGCTATAGTTCTTATAACCAAACATAATTACAAAATTTCAACTAGTTTCATAAAGAATAACGAAAGATATAATTGACTGAATACATCAAAATGGATTTCTATCCGAACAACCCTTTCTGAGCGCTGATTGGCGAAAATACGAACACGAGATCACCAGGAACTAAACCCCTTCAACAATAGGCAATTCCCATTATAGACTAATTTTAAAACTAGGCACTGTACTCCTACTATGATTATAAACAGATCGATTCCACCGACATATAATAAAATAATCTTACCGCTTTAATCCTAGCATCTTCTGACAAGTTTTCATTCACATACAGTAGTGCTGTAGCATATGCAAAATAACTGTCGGTCAAACCAGTGCATGTCTCCCATCTGGAGGCAGTTATTTTTATACCAAAATCACTTTGAATATATTTCTCTTGTGCTTCTCTAAATGCCTCAGGTAAAGCATTGATCAAGCCTCGAAAAACATTCCAGATTATTTCGTTCGCTAATAAACTACAATGGGAGGAAAAATTAATACAGTAGGGTACGACACTGGGACAGGAGGGGGTGGGCGACAGGGGGACTACTATTCTCTTAATTAATGTCTAAAAAAAATTTTTTGAATTTTTCAAAAATAGCTTTCACAACATGTGGTGTCATCACTTTTACAGATGCGGTTGATATATAGAGAATAATACATGGGTGCGCGGGAATACCGGATTTATTTCGAGTGTTGAACATGATATCTCACGAGTGAGCGCGGCGAACGAGTGAGATATCATGTTCAACATGAGAAATAAATCTGGTATTTCCAAGCACCCATGTATTTTTCTGTTTATTTTATAAACAAAATTCAGTGAAAGACAATAAAACGTCCGTGACAATGCGTTTTACAACAAATGATATTTTCACACGTAAAAATATCGTGTTAAAAATATCGTGTCTCAGTGGCAAAAACTCTATATAACACTTATGTTTATATAATAAATCCGATTTTAACCAAATAAACCAATCAGATGCGTACTAAGCCAGTTGAGGTAGTGGTAGCGGAAATGAAAGTCAAATCTGAAACCTCTATAATATGCATTTGCAACGCCAAATCTTTTCTTTCCAAAGTCAAAACATTTCGACAACAAAGCAAGTTGAGTACACGAGTATTGAATGGTAATTGCCTACCTCTTGGGTTTGTCTTTAAGCCAGAGAACAATGTTCTTGATAGCATCAGGATAAACTATCATCAATTTTTGGTCAGATGCCGGAAATGGTATATTTGTGCCATGAAGTACTTCCTCAAAATACATTGTCCAATTAAACTGGAAAAGTTGGAAATGGTCCAGTAAGGTATACGCAAGTTAGCTTAGGGTATGGTATTATATGCATGGGTAAAGTATGTTATGGGATGGTATGATATACAGCTTGGTATAGTATATATGGCATAATATAGTATGGTATGGTATGATATGGTATGGTATGCAGTATGGTATAATATCGTATGGTATACAAATAATGAATGTGTGTGAGTGCAATGGTAAAAATATTTTCTTGAGGTGAAAGATGGAATTTTCCAAAACAAATACATACCCAAATTGCATGTAGAATGTTAAAATTACTAGAAAACCAACAAACATGTCCAAAAGAGTTGCGTGAAGAGTTAATGTAATAATGGCATTTATTTAACTCAACATTGTCGTAAAAAGTAATATTTTTTATTATTTTAGTGACTTTTTCACCCGCCATTTTGCTTCGCACAAATTATCCATTTGAATTTTAATTCCACCGGCCTCATTATGAACACTTGGGCTACATGAGCTACGATTAAGATACGATTAAGATTTGGATGGATGGAATTTCTTGAAAACCCAAGCGTGCAATGGAACAAAACGTATAGTACAAAAATGTACGACTGAGCGTGCAATGGAAAGCGTTCACCAAAATGGTAAATTTTAAATCGTACCTTGAACGACGTGAAATTATTCAACTCGTTGACTGTCATAAATTTTAAATTCTTTCTAAGTTTTTTTATGTCTTTCGGGTCAAAAACGTCATTTACCTACAAAATGGATAACTTAGCTTTAGTATTACTACGGAACTCACGGAAAATTTATGGAAACGCATCAAAAACTTATTATGGAAACGCATCAAAAATTCATATCGCCGCCACTCCCACAAACGTCTAAGACCGCACCTACATATTTTTGCATGTTTGCAATTCTAATTTTAAACAGCCAATCGACGTTTAATTGTAATTGTCACCAAGAGCCGGACTGGCTATTTAAAATTAGAATTGTAAACATGCAAAAATATGTAGGTGCGGTCGTAGACGCGTTTGTGGAGTAGTGGCGATACGAATATTTGATGCGTTTCCACAGTTCGGTGAGTTCCGTAATACGTGTTCTACTTGAGAAAGTATTTCTTCTGATTTTACTCTCTCCAATAAACTATTCCCTTTTCAGGGGAAGATATTTATTATGTCCAATCATAAGATAACATTTATAGTGCGGGAGCATTGATTGGTCGATGGCGTGTTTCTATAACTGTATGGAAACACGGGAAATTTACCATCGCGCAACAGGAGCGGATCCACCACCAATAACAAACCCATTTTCATCATTAGCGCAAACTTCCAGGCAAACTGCAAGAATCAATATTTTCGAAAAAACAAGCGCGCTCTTATTTAGTGGTATATACAGGGATTTTCTGAAGCTGTATTATTTCCATAGTACCACCAGCCTAACGCTCCGTGCAGCGTCTTGTTGGTACTGAAATTTACATACAAACGCGCTCCCGCTGAAACGACAACAAACTGGCGTGACGTCACAAATCATGCTCGTTCCAGACTTCAAGCAGCTAGATATTCCGACGGCCGCGTACCAAGTAAAATCGCAATATCAGCAAGTTCTAGTGGTTCTAAAGGTTTTGCCTTTCAACCAAAAGTATTACCATTTGCATTCAAGCGTTACCCCACGCCGCGACAACAAGTTGTTTCCGAGTTTTGCAGCGAGCGTTTTGATTGGACAACTTGACGTTTTACGTGCCAAACAATTATGACAGGGGGTGTATCTTTATGCTTCGTATGTTAGAGGCGCAGTTTACACTGAAGGCGCGGTTTTATCGTTGTGAACAATGGACGATATTCAGCTGCAGTTTAAAGTAAATGGAACTATTCGTTGGGCAATAATTAATGTTTCGAGTACATATGGAGAACTGGAAAATGAGATACGAAAACAGACTTCGCGATTAAGAGCTATTGAATTTGGTATTATGTATGAAAATAACGACGGTGAACACGTCGTTCTAAACAAAGATCCCCCGAGCTCTTCGTATTGCTATAGCATCGCCTGCCATTATTCCAGGAACGGACTTAAAAAGGTTAAAAGTTGAAATTTTTGAAGGAAGTTCCCCGTCTGTTCGTAAAGAAAAGACACAAGAAGCCAGAGTATCAACTGCGTCCAGTTTTTCTTTAAAAAAGCGTCTATGTCCTGCCGTCGATAAACGTTTCTCTTGTGTAGATACGGATAAAAGTTATTCTCACTCTACTACTACTCAGTATTGTAGGAAGTCACTAACATTCTCAAGTAAAGCCAAAAGAGATAACTTTGCTAGTGACGTTGATCAGGTATATAATAGCGATGAAGAACTGCCTACGGAAAATCCCGTTGTACACGTAAACAGTCAAGGCTTTGACGAAGGGACAACTCCATTTTAGAGATATGTAAAGAGGACAGAAGAACAAATACGTTTCAAGGAAGACAATCTACGCGAAGTTCAGAATAAGGCAGCTGGGTTTCAAGAGCGACTTGAAGTTCTGAAATCCCAATATGGAAATGTCGGCAAAATGTGCCACAATTGTCATTTGCGATTGAGTCACACTTCCAGGAATTGCTTGTTTGATTCGTGCACATCACTTTTTGAATGTGCTCAAGAAAAGTTACATCATGGAGAAAATGTTGGAAAACAACTATACACAAAATCCATAAACAAACTAAAAACCGGTATAGAGCAGTTGCGTCGAGATTTAGACAATAAACCTTTAGCATCTCAAAAGGTTAAATTAAAACCTCTATTAATCATAACATAGAAAGACAGCTTTTAGAAGAAAACAATGATAACTACCAGGAAGGAGGTATAAAAAACTGGACTCTATTACGAAAACACGTATATGCTTTACAGTTGTATTGTAAAAAGTGTATGAACGGAAAAATTTCCCCTAGGCATCAATTGATGGAAAAATTGGACGGAGCACTTGAGGAATACCAAGAAAATACTCGATCAGTTAATCAACCACGACCTCGCAAACACCGGAATTTTACGCGCAAGGATCCTCTTGAAAAGCACGGCGTTAAATTTAAAAACAAAACCATAGTACTGAACAGTGTTCAGATGAAACCGTCAGCTTTCCGTCAAACACTCCCGTCTCATCAGATTTTTCTCGATTACTCCCAGAAAACGAAATCGAGGAAGCGGAACAGCTTAACATTTGCATTCGAGAAAGTATGCGAACTATAATAGTAAAGGCGACAACTAAGTCATTGGCAGTTTAGCCCAGCAAATAATGCGAGTAATAATCTGATTATGAATGAAGGAACTGCATGCATCCCGAAAAAGTCATCAGATTACCCTATTGTAACCCTACCACAAGCATTTGCATGCTCAAAAAAGCAAGTGGAAGAATGTACATTACGAGAGTTTGCAAATACTATGGACTATCAATTAAACAATTAGATCTGCTGTTTGATAGCCTAATTATGTCGATATTCACCTTTGCTATTGGACTGTGGGGTTGTGCATATGACGGTAAATATTTGAATTTTGAACCAAATAGATAAATTCATTAAACGTGCACATAAGAATGGTTATATATCAAAACGAACACACATTAAAGAAATACGTGATAAGAGAGATAAGAAACTGTGGAACAAAATAACATCAACTGAGGACAATGCATTGCTTGAACTGCTGCCGGAAAAAAGAAATAGGTTACTTAGGCCTAGAGGGCATGAGTATGAACTCCCCTAGTGCATGAGAACAGAAAGATTCAAAAGGTCGTTCATAAATCGTTGTCTGTATAACTTTGTTTAGACTTTAATGTATTTTTAAAACTTTTTACGCTTCTTAACTTACATTGTAAATATAACTATCTAGATCAATTACCTTTCGATTGTAAACTCGGACGGATGTATCCGAGTATTTTAATAAAGACTATTATTATTATTATTATTATTTTTAGAATTAACTAACAATACAATGATGCCTCCACTAAATTCTAAAGCATATTGTAACATTGGCCAATGCCCTTATATAGCTATCAACGTTTGTCAGCTATTGTCCGAAGACACCTCATGTCAACAGTCCAGATAATATTTTTCTCACAATTGTCTCGCTTTCCCATAATACAGTCTTTTGCATTTCTTTACTTATCCAGTGTAGTCTTTCTCGTTGTTAAACAACTCTCTTATATCATCTTTCAGTCTTTTCATCCCTCCTCCTAAACAGCCGATCACCGCTTGTATAACTTTCACTTTATATCCGTCCCGTCTTTCCCGTAATGCATAACAAAGCTGTTGATACTTTCTTATCTTCTCTTCTCTTTTCCCGTCTTTGTTCGACTCATACGGACATGCCATGTCTATTAGCATAATCTTTCTGCTGTCCTCCAGCGTCAGATCGGGCCTCCTTGCCGTGTAACTCGTCCTCATCCTGTGTTCCCAATCCCAATATAGCTTCTTCCCGTTATTTGTAATTACTTTTCCTCTCTCCCATTTCTCTGTGTACCACTTCGTTCCTTTCGGTAACAATCCATTATCAATCGCCCATTGCACTGCTAGTACTTTTAACACGTTGTCATGTCTTCTTACATACTCCGATCCCGCCAACTTTTTGCATCCTGCCAATAGATGTTGAACTGTTTCTCTAAATTCCCCACACAATCTGCACTTGTCTTGGTCCAGTAGTCCTCTCATTTTCTTCCATGCTTTTGTTTCGATCATTTGCTCCTGCAATGTGAATATCGATGCTGTTTTTCTCGGTTCGGTGTTGCACTTCAGTCAACCATGATCATCCTTGTCAAATCCCATTGGTATTTCACTCTGCAGTCTCTTTTCCCTGAAGGTTTCAACCTTGTACCTGATTTGCCCTTCCCTTATGATGTTCTTAAGCTTTTTCCATGCGACCTTCCAATCCACATAGCTTTCGTTTCCGATCTTGATTTCTCCAACATTGAATTCGACGTGTGCATTCATTCGGCCCATTGCTTCCTCTGCCACTCTTTTCAATGATGTTTGCTCTTTCATGTACTCGTTTCTCCATGACACTTTAATCCACTCGTTGTTCGATGTTGCCATATAGCATGCTACCCTTACTTTCGTCTCATCGTAAACCTACTTAAAGCTTTTCAATTCCCTTCCACCATCATCTCTTTTCTCATACAATCTCTCGTCACTTGCTTGCTTTCCATGAAATCCTTGTTTCCTAAATGCGGTTTTAACAAACTTATCCAGCTCTTCCAAATCTCCTTTCCTCAAGTTACATACATTATTCCTTGTAACTGGCATTTCCGTTAAGCAAAAACCCACCGGGAAATAGCTGTCGCCTTGTAAGAAACCTTTCCGAATTTTTATCCATCTGCCGATTTTCGTTTCTCCTTTGTCTGTGACCTCTAACCTTGTTTTCCATCCCTTCATCAGGTGGCTTAACACATTCACCACTTTTTCTGGCACTCCCATCCATTGATAAACTCGTAACATCCAGTCATGTCTGACCATGTCATATGCCTTGCGGTAATCATAGAATACTACAGCAAGGTTTCGCTTTTACCCTCTTACTTCGTCCATAATGGTATTATCTACTATAAGTTGGTCAACTGTTCCTAGTACGCCGGAACATGTTCCAATTTGACTTTTATCCCAAATGTTGTTTCTTTCAGCGTGGTCCTTCATATAGCTTCCAACGTTTCCAGTGAATATCATATAACACGTGTTCAAACAGGTTATAGGGCGATATTCCCTTTCATCGCTCAAATTTCTAACTTTGGCAATAACACTGTCCGCCCCTGAGTAATCCATTCTGGTATTATCTCCGGTTGTTCGTTCCATTTATTAAAACTTTGTACCATTGCCTTCCATGTTCCTCTAAGCTTTTTCCACCAGAAATTCTGTATCCCGTCATGACCAGTTCTTTCTCTTTCTGATTGTCTTGTACAACTTCTCTTCGGTAATTGTTAATTCTTCCACACTAATTACTTTTTGCCCCGATCTTCTCTGCTACTGTTCTCATCCACCTCCTGGGCGGAGTACTGGTTTCGTCTTCCCAGATGCCTGTCCAGAATTCAGGCGGTGTGCGCAATACGACCGCAAAGCGTGATGGGGTTTTCGCGCCTGAATTGCAATTGCACCTCATTTGCATTTTGCTTTGACCGAGTGAACATCAGAGACAATCAGTGTCAGCGAAAATAAATACTCTAATTTAATATTCTTCGATGGGAATCAATTGCCTTTATTCCCACACATAAAGAAATATGGTAATAAGGTGCATATCAGCGAATTTTATGGACGAATTGTGGCAGTCGACGCTTCGTGTTGGATCCATATAAAGCGTTAGCAATTTTATCACAACATGGCAAATATCTCGAAAGGTGAGTTATAAATATAGGTACTATATTGGACTATTTTATAGGTAATTACTACATATTTTCACTAAATACTTATCTTCAATACAAAAAGCTGGAGTGATTCCATTTGTAGTGTTTACTTAAAGCATATACAACAATATATAATAATTAAATGCTTCTGATTGCTTTTATTTTATGTACTATAAGCACTCAACTTGGTTCACTCTCAGTAAATGTTCAAATAGTATCGATACTATTAATAGCTAAAAACAAAAATGATACAAAAATATTCAGCCTTTGTGTTTGCGAACTTGACTTATCTGCAGAAGGTAAGGATGGGAATTTCATTAGTTACCATTTACTGTTGTTAACACAAAGGAGGGGCTGGTTGATGAACATTTTGATGAACAATTTTCATTTTACCAGAGAAGCTAGCTGCTACCTCCTAGTAAACTCACTGCCATTGTAGTTTGCCACTTCCTAGCCTACCAAAATCTTTGCAGTCCTGGGTTATTAGCACTTGTTTGATGGTCAGAATAAATTTCTTAACACAATAATCAGCATCCTGGACAAGCATTTTGCCAATGAGCTTGCTGCAGGAAACATCAACCCAACAAGTGGAATAAACCAAAATAACTTTTCTCACCTCCAGGTAGTAATTGGTTGCATTTTGATCAATGCATACCAAAGTAAAATAATCTAGTTGCATTACAGCTTGTACATTGTCCTTGTACAATGAAGTGACACAAAAATAACTTCATTTTAGGTCCTCTTCCAAACATGCCAACAGAAAGTCAGACTATACAGGTACAGTAGTGAATTTACAAGCCAGTATTTACCAGCAGTATTTATCTGTATTTACCATCCAGTATTTACCAGTAGGTAAATACTAGCCTAAAATGAACATGTTTTTTGATTGATTTGCTTAGACAAAGGTGATCATAATTTGTGACTTGTTCTTTGAAGTAATTGTTATCGTAGCTATCTTAAAACATCACAAAATCTTTGAAAGCTGTATTTGTAAAAAAAATTAGTCATGATGATAATTATCTTCAAACAAACCACAAAGACCATTTTGGTCCAAAATAGAAATTTGTTATCACAACACAAAAGGTGGTGACTGCAGCTAATTACACTTACGGTCTTAGGCCATCATAACGCTTGTATGAACTTATTTTGTGTAATTGCAGGTGAAATAGTTGGGACCATTACAAGCATTGCAGACTCATGGTTCTCATGGACTATATCAACCTTCCCTGTTATGTCCATTGCCCATAGAATTTAAATGAATAAATGTAGTGCTAAACTCTGGCAATGCACATGCTTTAATTAGAAGATCTACTGACATCTGCCCAGGAAAATTTAAATGTACGTCGCACTGCAAAATTACAATTGATGGAATTGAGTACATTGTTTATGGAAAATAACAAAAGTAAGCGAGGTTAGAGATGAGAGTGCAGCAGGTATGGCGAGACAAAGCATGGAAGAAGAGCAAATTGAAAGTGAAGTGCACACTGTTCCACTTAAAGTTCTTGGATCATGTCATTCAGGTGAAAGACAGAAAATATTAGAGGAAGTGTTCGAGTACCTAAATGAGTATAATAGGCCAGTCTATGTGCAGTTGGAAAAAGAATCAGACAATTTACATGATCCAAATGCAATTGCAACTTATGTGAAAACTGTTGATGCATTCCACAAGTTTGGTTATATTGCAAGCAGGGATGCTGGGGGGGGGGGGCAGGAGGGGCAGCTGCCCCTCTTGCCTTTTGTTAGTAGGGGCAAGGGGGGCAGAAGTGCCCTTTAAGTTATAAAATACTACACCTGATAAATCACGTTTCCAGTGATGCTTTTTGCATGGGCAAAATCATGAGGTGTGATCTTGAATGTGACCTGATTAAGTGCGTTTGCTTTCATTGGCAAGTCAACACATAATTGTAGGTTTATATCTTCACCGAGGTTTACAGAGGTGCCCTTTGGTGTGCGTTTGCCCCCCTTGCCTTTTTATCGTTCCGGCGTCCCTGATTGCAAGTGAACTGACACAGTATATTAGCCCCCATATGAACGGCCCTAGCTTTGATGTGTCTATAAAATACATCAAACTACATACAACTTTTATGCGAATTGGATTTTATCACACAATTAACATATCCAAAAAAGGTTCATGGCATCCTAATGTGGTCAAAGCTAGCAAGTCTGCTATGTAAATGCATAAAATATACTGAATAGAACTGGTTTGATGCAACCCATCTTATTAAAAAATCAACATTTGTAAAGTAAATTAACTTGTCTGTTTTTAACGTGTTTATAAATATGAATGACTATATTCATTGTTATTTGTTATTTACAAATATGTGCATAAGGTTATGTACTGTGTGTACTGTGCACAGAACTGCCCACTTTCTGTAAGATGTCCGCTGACCACTCTCCTCCGCAGAGGCTTTGTAGTTTGTTTTCTTTCTATGAGAATGAGTTTGTTTTCTTTCTTTCTATAAGTTTGACTTGCGGGCAGTAGCGGGCTAGGTAGAGAAGTGGACACACGGGGGGAGCAAGCGCGGGGTTAAAAGGGGGCATCATGGACATTTGGAGCCGCTACTGTTCGCAAGTCAAACTTATATAGAAAGAAAACAAACTACAAAGCCTCTGCGGAGGAGAGTGTCCGCTGGCAATACGAGCCCGCATGAGTGGGAGAAATTTTTCTAAATTTGACCAATGTGCTCACATATGTTTTGGCACTGGTGGCAAAGCCACTCAGGTGTGCCATCTTCTCATCTCTCAAAGCACCATGACATACCATAAAGCAAGTTCTTCTTGCCCTCTTGCAATGTTTTCATGGCATTTAAACTTTTGTCCAGAAAATCTGCTTGCACAAATTGGTATAAAGCCATGCATGCCTCCAAGCTCAATAAAAAAAGCTTTTATAAATGGTTCAATAATTGTTCCTTTAATCTTTGGGACATGCTACACTTTTGAAGGCTGTGATGAGATTTTGGACAATATCACCAAGAGTACCTGGGTTATTTCCTGCTGAGCCCTTACATGGTGACTCTTTGAAAATTGGTGAGAGATTATCACTAAAATTGAACACAGCAGCAGGACTTGATGGCACAGGAATAGCTGAGCCAACAGAATCATGTACATAGTCAATTTCAAAATCTTTTTCTGCATCACTCAATGTACCACATTCTTCGCCAAGGTTTTTAGGACTCGGGTTCTACATGAACCTCCTAGAACAATTAAAATATTTTGCTTTAATTAATGAAATATAAGAATATATAAATGGCATTGAATTTATCAGTCAAATTTAATCACAACATTGTTGGGAGCTTGTTGTTTAAAGATGCAGTCAATTCAATTTCCATTTGTTGTTTACAAATGTTTCAGCCTGCAAATGTGTTCAGCCTGAAATTAAATTATGAATTTAATCTGTTAAGTTACATTCCATCCTAATGTGCCCTTCTTTATTATTTTACTCTGATTTTACTTGTCAAGGAGGGGCACTGGCACTCAATGCTCGGTTAGTTGTTTTAATTTAAATCAATAATAATAATATGATTCGAATACCATACCTGATCGTTGGGATTTACATGCATTTTTTTACTGCTTGGGCATATCCTCTTTATCTTTGGTTGTTGGCCATTTGTCGTTCCAGGGATCTTTCCAATACAGACATATATACTGTATTTATTTATAAATAGCATACAAGTTTCTTGTTTAGTCCATGACACTGGATTTTCATTCCTGCTGGATACAGAACTTTGAGAAATTGTTAGGAAAAGGCTCTTCCTCGAACTACCTTCACGTAAAGCCAACTTTGGCTTCGCTGAACTGTCGCCAGTTGACAGCTCGAAGCGTCTCTCGCCTCTTGGTAGCCATTTTGTTTACGGTGTCAATGTATCATTTACCTGTTAAAATGGGCATTATAAATTCAAAATTTGCAGACAAACCGTACGAGGTGCGATGGGGTGCGATGTGATTTTTGGATAGTTTATGCTTTAAAAAACAAGTATACAAAGGAAATGCTATTGATTTCTAATCGTGCAAGGATATTCTGGCAATATAAAAACGCTACTCAAACACCACGTCGAAACATGCCAAATATGGGTGGCAGTTCAATCGGCTATATCTTTCGACACAATCAAGTTTTCGTGAATGATTTTAGGCACACATTAACACCAAACACTCCTTTTCGATATAATAATACAAAACGTAATCAAAATGAGAGGAAATAAGAATAAAATAAATGCTAAACTTACCCATAACTAAAGGTGAATTAACATTCCTTCGCAAAATTTATAAATTGTGCTCCCATACTGCTTTGCGGTCGTATTGCGCACACCGCCTGTCCAGAATTCAACAAATTTGTCGATGTCTGGTACTGTTCCTCTCCTTCCCTCCGCATTATTCATCTTTCGGTAAAACCTCCCTTCATTCTCTCGAAACATTTTGTTGTTTCTGATCTTTTCGTCTCTCGTCCTTATTTTTCCCAACTTTCTCTTTCGGTATCGTAATTCCTCAAGCCATATTTCTTTCGCCTTGAGAAACTCTTCATTCTTTATTAATTTATTTTGTACTTTGCTCCTTAACCTTTCCAGTATTCTTTTTTCCTTCTTTGTTATTTTTCTCTTCACCTTTTCCATTCTCCTATGAATCTCGTTGGACAGCCACGCAACCATCTGTCTCGCTTCTTTCACATGTTTTTCCAATTTTCTTATCCTTCTGTTCTCATCCCTCTCTCCCTACCGCTTTATCTTTCCGGAATCTTGCTGCATTATCCCTCAGACACTGTGCACTCATTGGCTTGTCTAAATAGATCGAGTCCCATGCTTCTTTCATTCTCTTCATGAACCCTCTTCCTCTACTTCTTTCCTGTTCTTCAATCCTTAATAAATTAATTTTTATTTCGTTAGTCCATTCGGCATTACTTGTACTTGTACTGTCGCTACCATTAATGTTGTCTTGGGTTGCTTGGTTATCCATCACGATAGTATCTCCAACCTCTAGAGCGGGTCTTCTCGTTTCAAAATTAACCGCATTCGAAGACTCTTCAAAAAAAAATAGGAACTGTACTGTATTGCTAGCTCCGTCTATTAGTTTGTAATATTCCACTCCATTTAACGATACAAGAAGGTATTGTGCGATTCTTGTCGTTTCACAACATCGATACATCTTTCACCGACTAGTGCGTTTCCGTAAAGACGAATGCCAACATCTGGGGCCAGTTGTATAAAAACGTAATTAGCGCTAACTGTAGTTAGCGTTAATCACTGTAGTTAAATCCTTAACTGTAATTAGTTAACTACATGACTTAACTGCGTTGCACAAAACGTAGTTAGTCGGATAGTTAACTAATCACCTAGTTAACTGTGCGTGGGGCTTGCGTGGGGCGTTTAAACACAAAATTACATGAAGTAAGCAGCGAGTAACGACGGCGGATACACATTTTCAACATGATTGTGGACTCGTATTTTGCAAATAGGCGGGAATTTTATTCAAAACACTAGAAAACAGTGAAAAATATACAAGAAAACAAGGAAAAACCGCCACAAAAATCATAAAAGAATGCAGTTTTTTCTTGAGATGTCTACGTTAAACCCAGGTATAGCTGTTTGGCAATTATATATCAGTGTTTCTTGGTGTAATGGACCATACTTCGTCTTCGAGAAATCGTCCTGTGCAAAAATGTGTTCTGTTTTCGTAAAACACCAAAGCGATAGCGTTTGAAGAGTTTATATTGTCAGGAAACATTCACAGGGAAGATAGCGATTGAAAATCTCAGGTAAGCGTTGCTTTTCATTGTTGTTTTACTGAAAAATGTTGTTCACTCCTATACAAACGCCATTTTTAACCACGTTTTGGACAGTTAACTATACCCTAAAGCATAGTTAACTTTAACTACTTTTTAACTGCAGTTAAGGCTAACTACACTTTTATACAACCGGCTTAACTACGTGATTAAAGTTAACTATTTTTTAACTACTTTTTAACTGCAGTTAGCGCTAATTACGTTTTTATACAACCGGCCCCAGGTATTTTAATGCCTGCTTCATCAAAAAATTTAATCTTGCTTGCGTATTTCGAGAGCTCAGATAATCAATAAAAAGCTGTGTCTACAACACGTTTGTCGCAGTAAAGCGTTGCCGTGCAACGTGCGATATTTTCTTGCGAGAGTATTTCTTACCAGACAATAAATTAGACTTAATTGCGCGGGAAATTGTAAATATGGACAAAATGTCTTGCCCAGCATCGCAGGATTTCGCGAATTTGGGTCAGCGAAATGGAACCCTGAGCAGTCTTGTTTCAATTAGTTCCAGATCGTCCGGGGTCAGTTTGAAATTGTGAGATCCTCCGCGAGATTTCACTGAAATGTCGTTGGATTCGCAAAACTGTCGCCAAATTTTTTTAACTGATTGACGGGATACACTTAATCTCCTAGCAATTTCTTTGTATGTAACTGGCATATAACCAGCTACTCTATCCCCACCTTCCTTGACAATTTCGTCAATAATCAATGATCGCATATCGTCTAACAGAGCCATCCCGTTTCGATAAGAACGGCCAGACGCATTTACTTTGTAAGCCATTTTCCCTCACAGTAAACATGTGTTTGTTTGTACTGGTATTACTGTAATCAGTGTAAAGTCACATTCCGGAAGTGCGTGGGTTTCGAATTCAGAAACGCAAAGTTACGCCCCCTGTCATAATTGTTTTGCACGTAAAAGTCATGTTTTCCAATCAAAACGCTCGCTACAAAACTCGTAAACAACTTGTTTTCGCGGCGTGGGGTAATGATTGAATACAATTGGCAAAAACATTTTTTCGCGAAACTACTCTACTGGTAGCATACGTTTTAATAAGCTAAAAATCAATTTTGGGGTTAGGGGCACCTTAATAATCGCGCTTTTTAATTTTGACAAGTTTTGTTTTGTTTCCGTAATATTTCAGTAGTTTTTAATTTTTACGATTTTAATTTTATTCATTGTAGGTACTTGAGTGAAAAGTTTAACTGTCCTTAGTATGCTCTAAGATGAAAAAAATGAAAAGATATGCAAGAAATAATCCATACACTCCTAAAACCTCTTTCCAAATCAACAATGCGATTCACTTCTTCGTCTACAGTGGAGTTAGAACCAAGCAGTTGAAACACAGTGGACATTAACTTTTTGTAGAAATCATAATCCTATAAAAAAGGAAATAGGTCTGCTAAAGCCATTCATTATATCATTATACTGGGGATGTGCAGGGATACTAGTTGAGTAGCTGGGATGCTGTTTTGCAAGACACCTGATGATACCGGAGAGTGGTCTATGGGATACAGGTCATGGGAAAATGGTAACTGGATTTGGGATAACTTGATGCTAATGGTGGCTCTTGGACAATACCCAGTCGCTAACCTGACAACAACATACACCTACTGTATTAGAGAGATTCTGCACAGGGTATCCGTAACCCCGTAACCGCCACCACGCATTCGTTATCGCAAAGCAGTGCAAAACACTAGCAATGCTATCGCCATTTTCCTAGCCAGTGCACTTACGAGAGGCACTCGCCCCCCTGAATGTCTAAGCCAAGGAGGCCATTGTGAAATTTTTCGGAGGGTGTCGGCCTGCGTGTAAACACCCCCTAATATTAGCATTTCAAAGATGAACATACGTACCGCAACTTCTGAAAGTTTTTCCGAGTGCCTTGAACGTGATTTTTTTTTATCCACTAGTCTGCCGTCATAACCAGACTTTCCCCCACTGACCTACATATGGTATTGAAACTATAGTCATTACGTGTATTCAGATTGGACAATAAAGCTTACAGCTAAACACGGAAATCACGCAACCTGGCAGATAACAGTGTTATCTGGTACACGGCAAAAAACGCCGAGTCCGTTGCTCAACAGGACTGAACAATGTTTTGCTGCGCATGTTGTTCACACTTGTCAACAATATTGAACAATGTTGTTGAGTCTGAATCAGGTGTAACAATATTGTTCAGTATTGTTGACAGATATGAACAATGTGGGCAGCAAAACATTGTTCAATCTTGTTTTCATCAGTATTGCATCAACCTGAGCGTTTTTTTGCCGTGTAGCAGATAACACGGTCGACTGCAGGTTGAGCCAGCGGTATATAATATGCAAGAAAAACAACATGAACGACCGACGTTTTCTGATTTTTTGACGTTTTTATCGGAACTTTAGCAGGTAAATTAGTTTTCTGATACATGAGTGCTGTTTTTGTGATATTTTAATTTGTTTCCAGTCCTTGTTTGAGATTTAAATGTTCTTTTGTGCCACAATTCATTATTGGTTGAAGGTGCATGTTTAATAATTAGTCACCTTAATAAAAATACAATGTGCAATAAACAGTTAGGGAACAGTCCTAATTTAATTACTTGAGGGGGGTTTTGTAATTCTCCAGTTTGTTGTAATTTTCCCACTTCTCGTCGCAGTGACGATTTCCACGTTTTCGTCAGTATCCGATTCATCAGTCGTTTCTGCGTTTGATTCTGAAATACCAGCAAGGGTATCATTTAGAACCATATCCGCGCGAACTATTGTCGCTATCACTGTCATCATTTTTCTCTTGTCCCATTGCATCGCCTTCAGAAACAGGTAATTGGCTCGCAATATGTCCTCGAATGACTCTGAACTTCTCAACGTTCTCAATTTCAAAGTCTGACTAAAATATGTATATACGAATTTGTGTTTATTTGATATCTATATTAAAACTCAAACTTCTCAAATATTTCCGTAGACCTAAACATTTTAACATAAATAAACAGGTGCATCAAAGATCGGATTTTTCTTCGGACCCCCACAATTAATCACTTAATTTTTGGTACCCCTCCAGAAGTACTGAATTTTTCATCTCCCCCCTCTTAGTATCCTCCACCCCCCTCTAGTAATTACTTTATGACCGATCCCTTGTTGAAGTCGGTTTTTGTGCATTGCCCGTTATGAGGGGGGGGGGGGGGGGGGGGGTTATAATATCGTTAGGATATTAATGTTTAGAGTGAGAAGTTATCGACGTATGTTGCAGAATTAAATCCCAGAAATATTCGTAATTAGTATTAATTGTGCGTCTGAAAATAGGAGATGTGCTCCTTCTATTTACCTTCTGTTCATCTACCAATAAAACGGTGTGTTATTAGTAATCTGTAGAATTTTATCAGTTTATTTCTTTAATTATTTCAAACAATAGCCTACTACTCATTATCTATGTTAGTCAACGTTTATTCATAAATCTATAGTCCTTCACCGTCACGTGTGACGTGTGTATTGTATTTTTGCCCAACTAATCAATAGCAATGTTTTAAGAAAGTTACCTATATCCGCGACTCGAACAATTAGGTAAATTGGAAATTGCTATATTGGTGGATTTGGCGAAAATACAAAACACGCGTGACGGTGAAAGACCGTATTTATGAATAAACTAATATAGATGATTTATGTCTTTCAGTTCTAGATATATGATGTTACCTACATTAGCACTATTTTCGTTAATTCTAGTAAAATAGTTATGTTTTAAAGTTTATTGTTAAAATGTCAATTGCCCGAGGCATAAACGATTCTTTATGTCTTTCAGTTCGAGATATGTTACCTACATTAGCACTATTTTCTTTAATTCCGGTAGAATAGTCATGTTTATGTGCGACAGGGGCAAGGTTGTGACAGCTAGGGATGGTTTGTGTCACGAATAATTATGGTAATGTTTGTAAATCAAGTGGCGAAGTTATAATGAATTATATGCATTTAAAAATAATAATTACTGATTTACTGTATGTGTGTAACAGTAACAAACATTGAAATCTATCAGCGCAGAAGAAATGCAGAAGTAAATCTGTACAGCAGCCCAAAATGCATACGATATATATTATATACAGGAAATATACCGTAGAGTAGCTGCGATCTACGGCAATTTTTGACGCCATTCCCGCGTGGAGGTTTTCGGGAAATTCCAGGTCTGTGCACATGACTGGATCAAATACGTAGGAATTACCAGGTGGGGTAGGACCCTGGGCAGGACAATAACGGCTGCAGCGCTTACTAATGGGTGTTCCCAGCTCTTCAACTTACCGTGATAAAAATTTCTGATGTGTTATAGTAAGATGATTTTATATCGAAAGATAGAAACGCTGGAGTTTGAAGATCAACCAACACCCTTGCAAGAATTTTTTCCAATATCCAAGAATCTCCATTCCAGTTCTTGTTTGTGATATTCCATGAGCCATATTTTTCTATCACATCAAGAACTGGTTTAATCCCATCATTTTGAATGGAACTCTCATCCATACAGGACTTGTAGTATGTGAAAGCTTTGTAGACAGCGGAACCCTAAACATATTGGAATAGTTAGAGATTGGGATTTTATATTGTATTAGGCCAGTGACAGACACTTCACGAAATACTGGGGGGGGGGGGATTTTCAACATGTATTCCAAATGGGTTTCGGTCCTATGACTACAGGGTGTATAAAAAAAACGGAGTCGTCCGTATTTGGGTCAGTCTAAACGCCAGTTTGGTACATGGCTAAAAGAAAATCAATTTCATATGAGTAATCATGCTTTGAGTAGGGGATGACGGTGGGCATATTGTAAACACTGGACTGGACTTTGGACTTTCGATTTTGAAATTATATTATTTTTTATATTTTCGTTTAATTATATTAAAATCTAAACAGAGAACGAACATTTGCTGCTGAAAAGCGTGCTACACTGCATGCACATGCATGATATAAATATACAAGGTAAAAAATACTCAGTATCAGTTATACAGGTATACCAGCAGTGCAATTTTATACGGATATAGCCTGTAGGATAGCAGGATTATCAAATATTTTGGGATTTAATATTTAAATTTTATATAATATTTGTATTTATAGTATATGCATATAGTATAGTTTATACTGCAGAACTTCTTCTTTATCATATAGATAATAGATTAATTGTCAGAAACAATTGTGACAAAAGTGTCTCGGCAAATACAAAATATTAACTATACAAGTGATTATTATTGCGCCTATTGAGTGTTGTATACATTCTATTGACTGTTCATCTTTGCATAATAGTTTATACTAGTACTGTATTGTGTAATTGTTTACTCCGTTACACAGTAACGTTTTGTTAATTAATGTTACTTTTTAAGACCTACTCAGTTGTGTGTGAGAAGGCAAAAATCTATGTCTATGTGCTTCAGGTAGCAACTATTTGCCACGTTTACTGTAATACTACCACTTGCAAGTGATGAACCAGGTGGGAATCGTAATCGTAGTATAAAGATTAATGCCCAGCATAACGTACGCAAAAAAATCCATATATATATAGACAATAATATAGACAGATTATCATAAAGTAATCAGTGCTACCAATTAATAATGTATGCATACATTCGTATTTTATGAAGTATGATGACTATGAGAGTTCGTGTTCACTATGGCTGAATACATTTATGAAAAGCTAAAACTGACACAGACAAAATATATTGCAACACAGCCTATTTAGGCAGGCGCTAAACCGGTGTAAACTATATATTATGCAAAGATATTGTTTCTATAAATCTATTATCTATACCAACTATACGATAAAGAAGAAGTTCTGCAGTATAAACTGTACTATACATACTATAAATACAAATATTATAATAAAATTTAAATATTAAATAAAAAATATTACTGAGATGATCCTGTTATCCCACAGGCTATATCTATGAAATTGCACTGGTATACCTATATAACTGATAGTATTTTTTACCTTGAATATTATTATCATGCACAAATTTTCGTTCCCTGTTTAGATTTTAATTAATATAATTATACGAAAATCTTAAAAATAATATAATTTCAAAATCGAAAGTCCAAATCCAAAGTCCATAGTCCAAAGTCCAAAGTCCAAAGTCCAAAGTCCAGTCCAGTGTTTACAATATGCCGATGACGGTGCCTATTTGACAGAGAAATACATCCTATTGGCAGAGAAAGTGCAACTTTAGATCACCCCTGATGAAGACATTAGACTGGAAACGTTGTCGAAACGTTGGGTCTTGATTACAATTCGAATGGGCTTTGTATTCATTTCTTTAATCCGGAGTAGCGAGCGAAAACATAATTACATACTTTTTCTAAGATAATCAATTAATCATGTCGATTAGCGTTGTTGTTTAATGTACAGAAATAACAATCAATTCTGTTTAAAATATTTTATCAGTAGAGCTGTAAGGAATCCTACACAGAACAAATCAAATTGTATAAAACGGGTTTGTTATGGCATTATTGGCATGCATTATACAGAATATTAATTTTTGCTTGCTATATTGCTAACCTTAGCTTAATAAGTTTTATTTAAAGTGCATATGACATGAAATTTCTTATTTTCTTGAATGAAAGAACTCTTTAAGCCGTAGTGTAACTTATTTTTCAGATTCTTGTTTTTATGGTTTGTTCCCGAGATATTTCAACTTGTTTGATATGTAAATGATGTGAATATGTCCGCTAATTTATGACGTCACATTGGTTGCAAGCTCTTCAAAATGGTCGAATATCACTGCTATCATCCAAGATGATAATTTCAGACTTCACTCACTGGTAAATGTGATGAAACGCAGGAGAAAAAAGGAAACAGTTGCTAGAGTTTATAGATTTAGAACTCGAAGTTACTCTCGCAAGTGAAGTGCTGCCTTGCCAACCTCGTTCCCAGGCTCTTCCCTCTTTAGGAGGAAAGACCCCAATCTTGTTCCCCAAGCATGCCCGTTCGCAGGTTAAGGGTGGGCATAGCTCCGGAGAAATCGAATTGATTCACGTTGAATTTCCAACGTGAGTTCTACGCATGCTCGGCAATTGTTGCAAAATATAAATAAAATATTAAGAATTCTCGTCGAAAATTTGGTACTTTTTACACTGAAATCGATTGAAAACAACTAAAAATTCTGGGGGAAATATGTACGAAAGCTTCGGATTGATAGGGATACAACTACCTAAAAAATACAAGGAGAACTTAGACGTTTCAAGCGAAGGCGCTTCAACCCGCACTATTATAGTGTTTGTATACAAAGAATATTGAACATAATCATTAGTTGCAGTAAATGAATCTATGTTGAATTTGTTGTCCGGTAGACGAGTCTTTTTTAAGAATCCCCCACAACTGTATTGGTAGAAATCATCACATGGCTTGGTGGATTCATCCAGCTTGTTAAGAATGTCTGGGGAAAATAGTAAACTTTAAATATAATCTGTCTAACACATTTGTCTCCAGTGGTGGATTTATAGGGGCAGGGTCTGAAATTAATTTTCTTTTCAATATGGGATACCAGGATTCAAAGCTCTAGTATCCCATCTGAGAATCCAGTATCCAAGTATCCAAATATCGAAGTAAAGTTCTGTACAATAACAACAGGAGACTCAACAGTCAACAACTACTAGAGCACCAGGTTTGAAATCAAGGTTATTTTCAAACCACATTACCACAATACTATGCCAAATTTTAGTTTCCTGAGGATATGGAAATACATGTACTGCAAATTTCAGACCCTGTAGGGAGGTGGACAGGGACGTGCAGGGCTTCGCCTCGGTCCACAGGCATGCAAGGGGGGTACAATCTTACTTTTAAATGTTTCCGGTATTCAAAGCACACATGCTTACATTTGGCGCCAAATTGTCAGCCGAGAGGCAATAGCACACGGTAACAATGCGCCCAGATGCGCCCCACTTTATTATTTTACTCTGTCACAGTAGCGGAAATTCACTTTTCCGGTGGGGTGGGGTGGGGCACCCCCCCCCCCTCATTTGCACTCTAAAATGCTGTTTCTTCGCCCTCTTAGGTTAAAATTTCCAAAAATTCGTCAATTTTGTCGGTGCGCCCCACTCCCCTCACCCCTACCCGATCGAAATTTCCGCCACTGCTCTGTCTAACGCCAGACAATTTTACTCGTCTGAGGGAAAGTGCTGCCACTCAATGGGTTAATCAGACTATCTGTCCATGCAATGCACCATGTTAACCCTTTAAAAGGCAATGCCCCCAGATGCTCCCCACTTTATTATTTTATTCTGTCTAACGTCTGGGAGAGAGTGCTGTCACTCAATGCATAGGTTAAATTAATTATGCATTGCAGCGTTGCGACAATCGTTGCGAAAAGTAGAACCCGATTCTACTTTGCACAAATTGCAAGAAAACTGTTGCAAGAATTGTTGATTGCGAGGCATTCTACACCTTGCAGAGTTCAATATAACGGTCTGCCACCACTGGCCATTGTCCATGCAAAATGCTGATACAGCAGTCTGATTGTTCTGCATGAACATTTCAGTATAGCCGACCATTTTGCCTCATTGATTTGAATACTTTTTCCCTTAGTCTTGCAACTTTCTCAACTAAATCTGTAATTTTTTACAAACAAACAAACATAAATGCATCCATAACTTATTGGGAAAGTGTGCTGTGACTGGCAGTCTATCCTATACATAAACGTGTCTCTTGAGTTCTATAAATAACTGGTGTGGATCATGTTCGACCAAAACGTGGGTTTATTGGTCTGACACCAAATTTTTAAACAGAATTATATTGAACTCTGACACCTTGCAGTTTCGTGTGCAACTTGTGTGGCAACAAAGTTAAGATACCAATTGCATACGGGAACCACTGAGTATTTTAATAAAATACAGGTCTGACCTGATGATAACTAAAATATAGTCGAAACGTAGATTCATTAAAGCTAGAAAATGTTATTTGGAGTTACTGTCCTTTTGTATTTTAATTGCATAGTGTAACAGCACCTTAACTTTCCTTACTTAAGGGCCTGTCAAGCTGGCCCATTAAAATGGCCTAGCTTGCTTTCCTGGGCCAAGCTGTTCAGTATTTGTTTCAAATGAGGTGGGCTAATCTGGCAAGTGCCATATAGAAATTCCCACACAATTTTTGGCGGGAACAAAATATTTGTTTTATATTTTTATTGACAGAAACTGCTTCAGAAGTTTTAATTTTGTTGATTTCTTACAGTACTTGTTTTGAAATTTTAGATGCTTTCTTGATGGAATTTAAAGCATGCGTTCTGACACAATTTCCAGCCCACTTTGCCAGGCTGCCCTGCTAAGTGTGTTCATACAGTATGAGCCAGAGAAGGCAAAATATCCCCATGCTTAAATGGGAGCCTGGCAAACCAGGCTGGCCCGGTTTTCATGTGAATCAAATTTCAAAAACATATAAAAACAACATACAAGGTGAGATCTTGCAAGTCAATCTGGTTTACCAGGCCAGCCTGGCTCATATGAACAGGCCCGCCTAAATGCAGGCACCATTGATAGCAGATGAAAGTCAATAAAATTCATACAAACTGATAAAAATTGAAACTGGTCCAGAATTTTTGTGACTATCAATTGGCAATTAATATCCCAATATCAATCAACTATAAATTGTCACTGATTGTCACAGATTTATTGATTGACCTATTCCATTTAATATCTGTACTTAACTATTGCCCGACTCCCTGAGGCAGGCTGACCTGACTAATCATGTCTAATCCCCCAACCCATGGGGGCAAAATTTGAAATGTTTTAATAATTGAACAAAATTTTTATTTTCAAAATAAAGGTAATATCAGTGTGATGTATGCACACAGGATATTGAAATTTAAATGTGTATGTAAACTAAATAGCATGTGCGATCAGGCAGCTATTCTGTGAGAAAATAAATTCACAACTGAACATGTAAAACTATTTTGTCACTATAAAGCGAAACAAACAGAATATAGAACTTCTAAATGGAAACAAAAAATTACCTGATCTGGATAAAATTGACTTTAAAAAGATCAG
>CACRXK020001404.1:0-54946 GCA_902702795.2 Paramuricea clavata | reverse complement strand
TCACTCAGTTAAATGCGACATCGTTCAACTAGATGTGACACGATTCAATACTATGTGAAATCACTCAACTAACAATGCAATGTGAAATCACTCAGTTAAATGCGACATCGTTCAACTAGATGTGACACGATTCAATAATATGTGAAATCATTCAACTAAATGTGAAATGATTCAACAAGATGTGAAATGATTCAACAAGATATGAAATGATTCAACTAAGATGTGAAATGATTCAACTAAATGTGAAATGATTCGCGTCCACGTGAACTAAATGTGAAATGATTCGCGTCCACGTGAACTGACGTAATTTGTGCGGTCTTGGCACGTCTTGTTGTGAAGTGATTCATCAAGTTGTGAAGTGAATCAACAAGATGCTTCCGTCTTATTGAATAAACTTCCTTCGAAGAAAATTTGCGGAAATCACAATGAAATTTGTGGGAATAAAATTTAAATATGGAAATTCACCGCCCGAAATGAAAATTAACTATCGATCAAAGTCCTTTCCTCGACTCACAATTCAACGTTCGCAAATAGCAATTTTATATCGCGACATTTCCCAAGCTTTTGTGTGCGTTTTGACGGAAAAAATATTTCTCCTCGAAGATCTCACTATAAAGATATGTGTTTAAACTGGATTTATAATCTGTTCATTTTAACCTATATTCCCTCGATATTTTCTGTGTTGTTGTAATGTACTCGGGTGAATATGATGCTTGTGATGCTACTCTGAGGCCCCGTTCACACGATACCGGCAGAGTTTGAAAACGGTACGAAATTCTTACGTTTAGGGGTCGCGTTCACATGATATGTATCGGTATGAAAAACTGTGAAACCGTAACGCTAACCGTAAGAGTTTGAAAACGGAACGAAATCTACCATCAGAGTGCCGTGTGAACGCCTAACCGTAAGAATTTCATTACGGTTATGCAAAATGAAATTAACAAAACTGCAAAAGTTGTTGTTGGATATTTTATTCTTTTTATTCTTCTGATTTTTGGCCTCCCCGGGCCAAATTTCGTAGCCGGAAATATGGCCCTCCCTTCGGAAATTTGCCCCCCTCTAAAAAATTATAGTTTACTTTATCTTTTGGCTCGGAAATCGCAAAGCTTCTACTAAAACCAAATTTCTAGAAATTTTTCCCAACATTTATAGTTAGTTTGCGTATATTTTTTGTGTCAAAACAAAATTCTCCACTGAATTGCAATACTGACGAGAATTAGGCCAAGAGAATTGCTTAGGCCTACCGGCCCTATCACACTGACAGATTTTATGTAGCTGCTGCATTAACTTTTTTTTTGCGTGTTTGCGGAATGTTTTTGTGAGTCATCCAAAGTTTGCGGAATGTTTTGTTAGTCATTCAAACCCTTGTGATTTTCTGTGTGCGAATGTTTTTGTGAGCCATGAAGCATGCAGTCTACTTCCGTTTTTACGGAATGCTTCTGTAATGGGTCCCAACCATATCAGCGATTATATATATTGTGTATATATAAGTAAAATGCATAGAAAAAGTTTTTTTACGAAATAACCACTCATTTGATTTTGTTTTTCGAACAAACGTCTAAAAATCGTTTCGTATCCTTATTAGTTAAAGCTAAGCCATTAGGCATTAACGTTGTCCTCAACAGATACCCATGTGTGATGTGTCTAGCATGACGGCACTAGAACATTATTATTATTACGCTTTCCTTCAAACTTTTAGTTCTTGGCCGCAATGAAGGATTTCGACACAAATAAATTATGCAAACTAACTATAAATAATGACAAACACTTTTAGGATCTTGGTTTTAGAAGAAGCTTCACGATGTCCGAGCTTATAGCGATAAAATAAACTATGTTTTCGAGGGGGTCAAATTTCCGAAAAGGGGGCATATTTCCTAGGAAATTTGTCCAGGGGGGGGCAAAGTTTGGGGGGGGGGGATTTCCTGGGACACCGGTATCGTGTGACCAACAGTTGAAACCGTGATGATTTTCTGCCGGCAGAATTCCATGCCGGTATCGTGTGAACGGGGTCTGAGTGTATATCCACAACGGGCAAGCTTGAAAAATATGCCTAACCATGGTGGGAATCAAACCTAATTGAACCGCGTAGCTCAGTTGGCAGCGCACTGGGCCAGTATTCCAAAGGGGCAAAGGTCGTAGGTTCGATTCTCACCGTGGTCAGGCATATTTTTCAAGCTTGCCCGGTGTGGATATCCACTCAGAGTAGCATCACAAGCATCATATTCACCTGAGTACATTAACAACAACACAGAAAAAATCGAGGGAATATAGGTTAAAACAGATTATAAATCCAGTTTAAACACATATCTTTATAGTGAGATCTTCGAAGAGAAATATTTTCTCCGTCAAAACGCACACAAAAGCTTGGGAAATGTCGCGATATAAAATTGCTATTTGCGAACGTTGAATTGCGAGTCGAGGAAAGGACTTTTATCGATAGTTAATTTTCATTTCGGGCGGTGAATTTCCATATTTAAATTTTATTCCCACAAATTTCATTGTGATTTCCGTAAATTTTCTTCGAAGGAAGTTTATTCAATAAGACGGAAGCATCTTGATGAATCACTTCACAACTTGATGAATCACTTCACAACAAGACGTGGATGAATCACTTCACAACAAGACGTGCCAAGACCGCACAAATTACGTCAGTTCAAAACATGTCGTGTCAGTTCACGTGGACGCGAATCATTTCACATTTAGTTGAATCATTTCACATTTAGTTGAATCATTTCACATTTAGTTGAATCATTTCATATCTTGTTGAATCATTTCACATCTTGTTGAATCATTTCACATCTTGTTGAATCATTTCACATTTAGTTGAATGATTTCACATTTAGTTGAGTGATTTCACATGGTATTGAATCGTGTCACATCTAGTTGAACGATGTCGCATTTAACTGAGTGATTTCACATTTCATTGAGTCGTTTCACATTTAGTTTATTTATTCCACATAAGGTTGAATCACGTCCCATCTAGTTGAATCATTTCGTATTTAGTTGAGCTATTTTAAAACACAGCGGATGGTTCTAAAAAAGCATGAATTATTTGCCAACTGAACGTGTCACTTGTATACGACCTGCTAAGTCATTGCAAAATATGCCAAAACATTTCACTTGAACTATATGAGTCAGCGCAATAATAGACGAATGAATACACAATCAAGTGAATCATTTCAATTTTAAACAAATCATTTCTGGTCTTGTCCAGTCATATCACTACGTTAGGTTCAAGCATTTCTAAACATGATGACTCGTTCGTGTTATAATAATAATAATAATAATAATAGTCTTTATTAAAATACTCAGATACATCCGTCTGAGTTTACAATCGAAAGGTAATTGATCTAGTTATATTTACAATTGTCAGTTAAGAAGCGTAAAAAGTTTTAAAAAGTTTTTAAGAGATTAAAGTCTAAACAAAGTTATACAGACAACGATTTATGAACGACCTTTTGAATCTTTCTGTTCTCACTAGGGGGAGTTCATACTCATGCCCTCTAGGCCTAAGTAACCTACTTCTTTTTTCCGGCAGCAGTTCAAGCAATGCATTGTCCTCAGTTGATGTTATTTTGTTCCACAGCTTCTTATCTCTCTTATCACGTATTTCTTTAATGTGTGTTCGTTTTGATATACAACCATTCTTATGTGCACGTTTAATGAATTTATCTATTTGGTTCAAATATTTACCGTCGTATGCACAACCCCACAGCTCAATAGCAAAAGTGAATATCGACATAATTAGGCTATCAAACAGCAGATCTAATTGTTTAATTGATAGTCCATAGTATTTGCAAACTCTCATAATGTACATTCGTCCACTTGCTTTTTTGAGCATTTCTTCAAAGTGCAAATCCCAGTTGCACGGGTTATCTTGTAGAGTAACTCCTAAAAGCTTTAGCCATGTTTTTCGCTTAATTGAAGGGATAAGCTTGGGCAAAACTACAGAGGTGTGTCTGCGAACAACCATTTCGTACGTTTTTTCCAAGTTTAAGGGCATTCTATTCTCTTCCGCCCAATCCTGTAAACAGGCAGCTTCAGATCGAGATGTGTCACCACTTTCGTTGCCAGGCACTCCTAACGTCAAATCGTCAGCAAATTTGACTAACGCATTACTAGGATCAGCAGTTTTAATATCATCAACCATTATTGAGAAAAGAACTGGGCCTAAAACAGTACCTTGAGGGACACCACGATTAATATATAAATATTCTGTAACCATTCCATCAACCATTACTCTTTGTATTCTATTTTCTAGAAAGCTAATTAACCAGTTCACCACATACGGATTAATGGGTAGCTTTTTAACTTTTTCAAACAAAAGATCGTGGGGCACACTGTCAAATGCTTTGCTGAAATCGAACGACAGCACTCTAACATAATTAGCGTTTTTATCCAGCCACTCTAGCCATTGATGTTGGGATTTAATCAGAGCCATAGTCGAGTTGTGACCCTTTTTATAAGCAAATTGGTCAGGACCAATGTTATTTCTTGTGATAGGTTCGATTTCAGATTTATACACGCACTTCTCGAATAGTCTCATGATGATGTCCGTCAGAGAGATTGGTCTTAACTGGTTGCACGAATTTAATGGTGATTCTTTAGGGAGTGGTAATAAGTTGGCGGATTTCCATTTCTGAGGTACTTTGCTGGTTTTTAGTGACATGTTAAAAATTTCTGTGACAATAGGAGCTAATTCAATAGCAAACGATTTCCAAAACCAATATGGCAGATTGTCCGGACCCGATGAAGAGCGTTTTTGATTGCGTAAAAGATGTTGAACTTCATGAATTGACAACGAGGGAATTCTTGTTCCTTCGGAGATTTGAATAGGTCGGGAGTCGTATAATTTGGGTCTGTATTTACACTTTGAAAATATTTGTTAATTTCACTAGGGTTAAGAGAAGCACTTACAGATACATCATGTTTCTTTTTTCTCGATGTAATGCTATTTACGTTAGACCACCAACTTTTCGATCCAGTTTTCTGGTTGCCAAACTCCTGTTTGACTGCGCTTAATTGATTTTCCCGAATTAACTTGTTGATTTTTTCTTGCAATCGTGTATTTGCTTCAGTATTTCCGTTTTGTATGGCTCTTTTCCTTTGATTCAGAAGGTGGTTCACAAGAGGAGACATGAACGGAGGGTCGCGTGATGACGTTCTGACCTTAATTAGTGGGAAGCTCTTATCGAATTTTGGCCATATTATTTCATAAAATTTTGGCCATATTATTTCATAAAATTTTATTATTTCATAAAATTTTAATGAATGATTTCTGTTTATGTCCATTCATTTCACACGTGTAGTATTTTTGGTGGTAACGGCCGCCCATATTCTAATTAACAGCAAGTAGGCTTTGAGAAGCCATGTAGATAATAGGTTGATTTGTAGCCCAGCCTCTATAGTCCATATAAAATTGTAGCCCAGCCTCCATTTACACCAATAATGAAATTAACTCATTCTGGTAACTAGCTCAATTTTGTTGCTGATAGTTTATGGGATCTATGGGTCTTTCAGATCCCAGAATTACCTAATTATTGTAAAGTCTGTATAAAGCAGAAAAAGGCTCTATTTTTGTCGATGACCGGTGCCTATTGAGTAACCAAATATTGTCAGCCTAATCCACTTATTTGATTGCTAATTCATGTTGCATTACTTTTGATTGCGAAGCACCTGGATTACATGATTTGCCCGTAAAATAGCAGCAATTGATAAACTGGAGTACATGGACTGAATGTATCAAACAGAATGCATGTTGGCGATTTTAAGCGATTTTAGGCGATTTACCGCCCCAGAGTAGGCCTTGGACACCTATTTAATTAAATATAGCGGTATCATGCCACGTTTTACAAAGGCAATGGAATAGTCTTAATAGTCATAAATATAGTCTTAGTAGTCATGACTATAGTCTTATTAATTGTCATGACTACAGTCTTAATAGTCATGACCACAGTCTTAATAGTCATGACTATAGCCTTAATAGTTAGGATTATAGTTTCATGAACTTTAGCCAACGGAATAAATATGCCTCATCACCCTTGCTTTAAATCATTGTACTCTGATTCTTGAGAAGTAAACATGTCTTATGAATGCGACGTCTGCGGTAAAACGTTTGCAAATGCGTGTAATCTCCTTCGCCACAAGAAGGTTGTCCATGCATATGGAAATCGTAATCTTGTGCAACAAAGTCTTACGGTGAATGGAGTTACAGTTATGCAACAGCATCCATTTATTTGCATCATAGCAGGGTGTACACAAAGTGTTAATACTGTGTGGGTAAAAACTCTCCTGGAGAATACACAGAAAACTATAAGTCCACCTCGTCAACGTATCATCTGGTGTTATGGTCAAAGGCAACCATCCTATTTCGATATGCTGAAAACAATGACTGGAATTGAGTTTAATAAAGGCATTCCCGACGATATCGACAAAGTGGATTACATGGACGTATCGCAACGGAATTTGATCGTATTGGAGGATCTCATGGCACACAATCTAGCAAAGACAAACGTATAGCCGATCTTTTTACGAAAGGAAGCCATCACCAAAATTTGTCCATCATCAATATTGTCCAAAACATATTTTATCAGGGCAAAGAAATGAGAAATATCAGCCTTAATGCCCATTACATCGTACTGTTCAAGTCACCAAGAGATAAACAGCAAATTTATATGCTTACAAGGCAAGTCAATCCCGGAAGAGTGCAAGACTCTTGCAGCAAGAGTTCATGAGGAGCTATGAAGATGCTACGAGCTGACCTCATGGCGGGTATTTGATGCTGGAATTAAAGCCAACAACAGATGATCAAAATCGGCTTAAGACCAACATACTTCCTGGCGAGATTGATCCGTTAGTCGAATATGTACGAAAAAGTCATATCAACAACCACCGCTTGTAAATGCAAAGTATGATGCCGAACAGAGAATACAAGAAATCATGGAAGCACCACAGCTTACCGCCGTGGAAAAGAGCAAGTTATATTCTGATCAACTAAATCGGTTTCTCATATTCAAAAATAAGATGAATATTCCAGTCCCTCATCCCAGTCATGAAGCCCCTATTTAAACGACACCACCAGAAACCAATGAACCTGTTACGATAACACCACCAGTGCCTACTACTCCTAAACCTAATTTCCTTACACCGCCACAGACAGAAAAGGAACGACCAAAACTCTTATCCCATACCTGTGTTAAAAGCGGCTTTCTGATTGGTTTAGAGCAGGTGAGTTTGTCGTCGAGCTCATCTGCGTTTTGCCGAAACTCACCTGCTTTTCGCCGATCTCACCCGCGAAACTGCTCACGTTGCAACTTGCAATAACAATAACAAATATGGCGGATAGGATCTAGCCGATAAACCTAGGCTTTATAGAGCTTTTTCGGTGACTAACTTGCTGAGACTGAAGAAGGGCCAAAGAAAAATGCAGTAAAGGTAATCTAGACGTAAATAAAGAATTATTTTCTTGCCCAGTGTTTTTTGGCCGGGAAAATGTTGACAAAACATTGACGAATATATCTCGAAGAGCTACAAACGTGTGTATGGCTCGGTGTATGGGATAAAAACCAAACGTACTTGCAGGTTCGGTGAGTCCGGGATTGGACGCACCTCTGGTGGCTGGATGTTTCCCAAACTCACCTCGCTTCGCTCGGTAAGTTCGGGAAACTTCCAGCCACCCTCGGTGTGTCCAATACCGGACTCACTTCCCTACAAGTACGTTTGTTATAAAGCGGAACTTTTCTCACAAATGGGTAGACTCTACAGATTCGAGGCCCCAAGATTTGGCAATGATGAACCCGGAACAAAGAGAAGTTTACGAACGAAGACTACTTCACGAGAGACCAAAATATATTCCAATGAAGCCGGAGAAAATTGCAAAGTTATTGTCTAAAGATAGACAAGAATATTGGAACTCCTTAAAAATAACAAAAACGCCTAAACGTTACGTTCTTAGAATTAGAACATGATCACACCCACTCGGCCAATCAGAACACAGTATTTCAGTGGTCTATATCCCATATCATCAAGTGGTTTGGGCTTTGAAGTGCAGGGAAATTGCGCGGTAAAGAAATGTTAGCACTCTTCTATATAGAGAATACTAACGAGTATATTGTTTTCTTTTGTTTTGTAGCTTCATTAGTATGCTCTATATAGAGCGTACTAGTGACCACATAGGGCATACTAATGAGTTACATTTAAAGTCGTTAAAGACAAAATTGTTTACTGCAAAAATTTTTAATATAAAGCTCAAAAATACAGCTGTATATTCACACAATCCTTACACTCATGCGCACACACGCCCGCCCGAGATATAATAAATGAGTATCGTTCAGTAACCAGTAGTGCCTGACGACGAGAACAGTTCTTCGTCTGCTAACGTTAAAGGATCTGCCACATATTTCGTCGTGCTAATGGCAGCGCTTGTCATTTCTTTCATCTTTGAATCCAAGCGTAATGAAACCTCTTAAGATCGTTTTTGAAATGTCTCAATAACCCAGTAGCAATGTTATATAAACTGTTTGCTGGGTATGGCTTGCCATCCCCTCTCCTAGGTTCTAAAATAAATCTTGTTAACCAATAGTCGACCTCTTTCACGCTTGTCGTTTTAGAAGTAAGAGTAGCCGAAGAATATTTGTCTACGGCCGTTTCAATTTTCGTATTTCGGTATTCAGCCCAAGCTCGATACACCTTTACCGCCCAAGAGGTATTTTGTCTAGTTTTGTTTGGAATTCTATCTCTTTCTTTGCTTTATCTGTTCATTTGTAGTAGGTTTCTCGAACCTACTACACTCTCCATCTTCGTCCAAATATTTTGAAATATCTACTGGTTCAGAAAGCAAGAAATCTTGTGTCGCATTAATCGCTTCAATTGCTTCGCTGCGACAGCCCGTCCATGCTTTCGAAAAACGCCCATGCCTATCACTGACATATTAATGAAACCCTAAAACCAAATCAATCTAACCCTGAAAACCAAAGGAACAGGAAAAGGAACAATACTAATTATTTGGAACAATACTATACTTAAAAAGGAACAATACTAATTATTTGTTAACAATACACCTAATTAAAACAGACATTCCTCGTGGGTGTGATCATGTTCTAAGTCGGATAGACAATGATCACTTGTGTTCAGTGAAATTATAGACTCCCTCGAATTAGTTAGACTGCCACTCGGGCCTTCGGCCCTCGTGGCCGTCTAACTAATTCTCGGGAGTCTATATCGCACTGAACACACGTGATCATTGTCTATCCTATACGTAGACCGTACCAAATTTTGTAAAACGTTTTGAAGAAATGAATGTGTTTTAAATGTAAATTCTTCTCGAAACTTTTGCCCGCAAAGCCGCGTAATAAATCTATAAATATTGACTGTTCGCCTGAACATGCCCACGATCGCCCGTAATAATATCCATTTATATCCATTAAGACCCAGGCTTGCCCGATTGTCGCCTGATCTTGTTCTGTGGCGTCATTGCACTAGGGTTAAAGGCTCTCAAAGGAGTACTAAGTCAACTTGATGAATAAGTAATCATATTAGCCTCTACGACGCCCTCGGGGGTGACAAATCTAGGGTTACCACCAATGCTAATACCTATATTGGTCGGGATACTAATTACTTCTTATACTAATTACTTCTACCTGCTGGAGTAGCTTTGTGTACTAATACTTCCGATACCAAATTAGACTTACATACAAATTATTTCCGTCCCTATATTTTGCATACTAATTACTCCCGTCCCTAGCGTGGAGTCTATCACTACTGCTAACGTACTAGCTAGCATACTAGCTTTTGACAAAGCGTACTTGTCGTAGTAAAAATTGACAAAGTATCACTGCAAAAAAATAACTGAAAATTGTTTTAGATCTGTATACAATATTAACAAATTGACAATGTTGCATGTATAGACATATGGTGGACAGATTATCCATGCATTATATATTATAGCTCAGTGTTACACATTTGAAGCTGTCAAAACAATGATGAATGGGAAAAAGTGGACACTAGCGCAATTTCTATACAAGTGTAGGCAACATTCATGCAGATTATCACTTATACGCGCTTTCTTATAGCTTTGAAAATAGCCTAGTGTATACTATCAAAAAAGCCGTACCCTTGCAAATGTTAGTCAGATGTATAGTTTGGTTTTAAAATGCGTTTCAAAGTGGAAAATTTAAACATTTCGTGTTAATAAGGTGTTTAATAATGCCAATAAAATTAAGATAGGATGGGTATTTCATTTCTTACAGTGAGCTCTGTATATATCTGGAGTACGAACTCCAGTCTTTCGGTCTATGAGAAAAGTGAAGCCAAGATGGCCATCTTATGAAGGTCGCAAACAGTTTTCATACATTAAAATATGTTTGAAGCGAAACCAGGGTATTCATAATAACGTTATAGACGTTCTCTGGTTTTAAATATTATTTAGTAATTTAAAACTAGGGAAGATAAAAATAAATATATAAAACCAGAGAACGTCTAAATACTTATTAGTTTCATATTATCTTTCCCAACTATCAAGTTAACAGTTCATAAAACCATCATATCAATATTCTTTTCATTTTCATCAGGAACTGGGTCCGAAAAATTGCTCCAAGAGCTTCCAAGCTGTTCGCAAACTTCAGATAGGAAAAGATTAATGTCGGCGATGTAAGTGACCAAAAAATTAAAGGTATGGTCGGTTTTATTATTTTGTTTGTCATTGTCTCATTGACACTAGCAGATATTTTCTTGTCGCTTCACTATGGCGCCTCATTAGCTTTATTTGTTCATAGTAGACTATCGAGTCGTTGCATGATTTCAGATCAGTAATATGAACATTCAGCCTTTCATATGAAATTACGCCTTAAATTTCTATATTACTTTTTAACTAAGTTATCACGAATAAAAGATTTGTAAAACCATTCGAAAGAAATAACACATTTATTTTTAAACCATGTATTTGACATTCAAGTAGGCCTACATCAATAAGTACTACATCAGGATGTGTCAGGGTGGGATAACCAATCAACTGGCAGTATAATACATGGTATGAGGATGAGCAAGAAGAAAACGGAAGTACTAGAAGTCTCAAGAGGGCAACCAGTACCAATGCTGGAGATTATAGTGGACGGACAGCGACTGAACAAACAACAGCCTTCAGGTACCTAGGAAGCCGGCAACACGAGAGCGGAGATTTGTACAGAAATATACGGGTAAGATTGCAGGATGCAGGGAATACATGGAGGAATGTAAGTGGAATAATACACGATAAACGGATGCCGATTAGACTGAAAACACAGGTGTGCAAAAGATGGTAAGACCGGTGATTTTTTATGGGGCAGAAACCTGGGCATGCAGTAAAGGAAGAGCATGTGAAGAAATTGGAAGTGGCAGAGATGAGATGTCTAAGAGCCATTAGAGGTGTAACAGGACGAGATAGAATGAGAAACGTTGACAGAAGATAGGAATTAAAGGTGATAGAGCAGAGAGAAAAGATTCGAGAAAGTAGACTGAGATGGTACGGACACGTGAAGAGAATGGAAGTGAAAGAGGATGAGAAATGGAGCGTAATGAACCAGGAACAAGGAGTAGGGTTCGACCAAGAAAACGATGGATAGATTGTTTTCGGGATGATGGGAGAGTGGTGGATTTGGACAAAGTCAACGACAGAGTAGAGTGGAGAAAGGCGTCGAGATGACCCAATCTCTCGTGAGGGGACAAACGGGATGATGATGATGATGATGATGATGATGATGATGATGATGGTGATGATGATGATGATGATGATGATGATGATGATGATGATGATGATGATGATGATGATGATGATGATGATGATGATGATGATGATGATGATGATGATGATGATGATGATGATGATGTATTTGACATTCAAAGTACATACAATGTTTTGTATACCATGCTTGCGTGCAAATGTTAAATGTTATTAAAAGTAACCTCTAATGTTTGTTACCCTGCATAAAACTAATGGTTTTAAATTAACTAAAAAGATTTTAATGTGAACAATACGTCGGCGAATAATCGGCAGACAGTCGCTGACATCTGCGATATGTCTGCGACTGCTAAACGATTTTGTGTGAATCACCAACAAATTCTCACGAATATTGGATAATAGACAATTTCCATTATAAACTAATTTTTTATCTTGGCAAAAAGTGTATTCCTGGAAAGAACATACTAATAGGTAAAATTGCAAAGTTTGGTTGCGAAATGTTGTAAAATGCGGAAAATATAGCCTTGCAAAGTTCGCAAATTTTGTATACTTTTGTATTGCGTGCGGAAATTGCTACAACATTTGAGCCGAAAATGGTAGCAATTTCCGCACGGAATACAAAAGTATACAAAATTTGCAAACTTTGCTAGGCTATATTTTCGGCATTTGCTCTTTCTAGCTGTAGTGATTTATTTGGATCTCCTTGCTCATGCAGTTTTAAAATTAGTCTATAATGGGAATTGTCTATTCCACATTCTACTGAAGAAATCAAACTTGCGCTAAAACAAACCCGAACAAAATTTGAATCCTATATCATGATTGCATTCAACAAACTATTCACCTTCCCAGAGCCAATACCAGATAGGCTTTGTATGCGGAAGTCTAGTTCTTGGCATCTCTTATAATCGCTTCCATATCCCAATATTAGGATTTAAAGTAACATGTTCGTAATCCAGAAACTAAGATTCCAAAATAAAAACATTTGCATGAGCTGGCAGAGCTTGTGTACTGTACTTGTATTGTTGTATTTACTGTCAAAATACAAGAACCTTCCCACTTCCGCTTCTGTAACTTGTTTTGTATTTCTGAAATTTGTTCTATTTTTCTGTAGCGATTAACCGCTTTATCGGCAAATATCGCAGTAGGGTCCGGTACTCGGTAGAATTTCGCTTTCCTTCCTTTACCCTATATACGTCAATTTGTAGCAATGAATACACCTTTCGTTAGATTCTTTGCATAGAAGTTGTGAAACTTAGATCTTATAGCGATATTTTCTGATAAATCGGTTTTAAACCGCCGCTAATAGTGTGTTCATACTATACAAATTCAAATTAACCGAGTACAATCATTTGACGTACTAAAATAAAAATTTCGCAAATTTTATGCAAAGAATCTAACGAAAGGTGTATCCTTTGCTACAAATTGACGTATATAAAGGAAAGAAAGGGAAATTCTACCGCGATATTTGTCGATAAAGCGGTAATCGCTACAGAAAAATAGAACAAATTACAGAAATACAAAACATTCAAGTTACAGAAGCGGAAGTGGGAAGGTTCTTGTATTCTGACCCTGATTTTGACTGTAAATAATAAAGACATTTGTGCTAAGAACACTTTAATTGTAAACCGATTATATTAAATTAGATTCATACATGTGCCGCATATGCTATATTTTCACCACAATATATATATATATATATATATATATATATATATATATATATATATATATATATATATATATATATATATATATATATATATATATATATACCGGGTGTCCCAAAAAAAAGTACTCCGGTTTGATTCGTAATAACTTCTAAACAAGTAAAGCTTTTAACGAGAAATAACTTGCGTCAAATAGAGGAAGGACTAATTTAGATTTTGATATATTGCAGTTGTATTTCACTTAAAAATTCACGGAGATATTAATGTTTAAAATCGGGAGCATATTTCTGGATGTGTCCGAAATATGCAAAAAACGGCGTATCAAATATTAATCAAGATTTGCCCGACTGAAACATGCACTATTACCAGTAAATAAATGACACTTGACAAATTGTTCATTATGAAACAAAGTATTATTATCAACAAAATACAAGTAAGATTTATTCGTCCGAAATCCGCGTGTGTTCTAGCACGAATACGTTTCCTTATTTCATGAGACCACTGCATTGTGAAGGATCGTCATGGATCGTTCGTAGTTCTGAATTAGGGTATGCTGTCACAATGGAATTGTGAATTTTCTAACTTCATATTGAATGAACTTTATAACTTCTGCAACGTTCTGAAATCTTGTTAAGAACACCCAAACTCTTTTGCCTTTCTTAATCTTGGCAAGTTCAGAATAAACTGAGAATGAAACACAATCAAACTATGCAAACAACTCCATAAGTAAAGACATAACAATCAACTCCCCAGAGACATCCAACATTTTTGGAACAAAACGTAACAAAATAGCGCTAGCGTTGATACTGTGATGTGTATTTGCAAAAAGCAATATTATTTCCTTCATTAAAGAATAATATTCATCCTGCTCTAACCGAGAAATAATCAACTTTGTTTTGAACCATTAAAAACATAAAACAATTAGGCTATTTAAGAAAAATTTAAGCACCTGCCTTGCATGGTCTTTCGTGTACCTTTAAGTTTGCAAAGACCTATTAAATATACTTGCATAATTTCGAACGTTCATATTTCAGGAAACAATGAATTAAGACTTACATGTAAGATGTCTAAATCTACGCCATATCCCTTACAAACCCTAAAGACAATTCGCTGAAATACAAGTTAGCCTGATATGTCATTAAGCAAACAAACGCTGGAGTTAATATTTGATATGCCGATTTTCGCTAATTTTAGACACATCCCAAAATATGCTCCCGATTTTGAACATTAAAATCTCCGTGAATTTTTAAGTAAAATACAACTGTAACATATCAAAATCTAAGTTAGTCCTTCCTCTATTTAATGCAAGTTATTTCTGTTTGATAGCTTTACTTGTTTAGAAGTTATTATAAATCAAACCGGAGTACTTTTTTTTGGGACACCCGGTATATATATATATATATATATATATATATATATATATATATATATATATATATATATATATATATATATATATATATATATATATATATATATATATATATATATATATATAAATATATATATATATATATATATATAAATATATTGAGAAAATATGCGAACAGAAAGTATTGAAACAAGAAATGTCACGATAAAGTAGGCCTATCTACTTTATGATCTATTTCACAGTGAACTTGGAAATCTTTGTCAGTTATATCATTTCAGAAGGAAGATTCTGCAAGGGCCATCTATACCACAGATTTGATCTTGTTGCTAAAACTTACTTACATATAAGTACTACCGTAGTCTCGCAAAAGGCCATGCCCAGTTTCACGTATTTTGCCACGCAGAGGCCGGATATAGCGCTTTCTTGTGTGGACAATGGTGTTTTACTGGAAACCAAAACACTCGTAGAACTCATATACCACTACATGCTGGACCATGCGCGTATTTTTCGTATTTCTCGAGTCAAACATAAAATCCATATTTCCTCGCAACCGTCAAATAAGCAATATCCTCAATATAAATACCCATATCCACTGCAGATACTGATTTTTCAAGCTTTCTAAAATATTTCCGTTGATTGGTATAACATGCAAGATTAAACTGTAGTATTAATCCCCTAGTGGTCATCTCACTGATCTCAAAATATGGCTGTTTGCCAGGAGTGAAGAAGGCAAAAAATATAAAAAATACATGTAAGAAAGCTTGGAAAAACGTTTCACATAACAAACTATAAAACATTTTTACATTTTTAAACATGAACATTTATAAGAATTGATTTAGTATGAGAAATCCTAAACGGCACTTTGTACCTATGTTTGTACCCATGAAAAACTTCCGTGTGCATTCCAGGATGGCGCGATCATATGATGGCGTATTTTCACGTCAGCACGTAAAATTTCGGACGAAATATCGTCTCAGTGACACTTCTGCATGCTGCTCCATTTACTGTTCTAGGACATTTGGAACACTGTTCCAAATGGAGTGCACACGGTGTTCTGTATCAGTGTTTAGTTTATCATATATGCGTGCAATCATGCATTACTATATTAATTAGTTATTCGCATAATAAAGCGTATAATGATTCGCTGTTATTTGTACATCTAAGTATGCTATTGCAACGTTTTTACTCGTTGATTTTGCCCAACCCTGGCGTTCAAATAGCATATAATAAGTATATGTCGAAATATGGCGGTTAACCCTTCAAAATAACACTCTATGCAGTGTGCATTGGATACACAAAATATGTCGCCTCCATTTCCAATCACGTGAAAATGGGCAGTGTCACGTGTCTGTTCTGGCTACCCCTACTCGAAAATGGGGTAGTCAGACCAATTCAGAACAGTCATGTGACTCTTTTCTGTTCCATTGCATTAGTGTTCCGAAAATCCGGAGTACTTCGAACAGTAAATAGAGCAGCTTGCTGGTGTAGTATCTATTCTCTGGTGTTGCCATGACTAACATGACGTGCAACGCGAACCTGCGTTCAATGTTGGCGTAATCACGAATACTTCATGTTGAAACAATGTTTGGAAAATATAGGCGAGGGATTGTTGCATGCATGTATTTCTAATAAATTAAAGATTTTTTTATTAATTGTGAGGTCCATATCGGTAGTTTTATAGCTTTTCAAGCATTACTATAGGGAGCTTATAAAACAATTCGCAAACGATGTTTTGTGAACATGGGCGTCAGATTGCCGAGGGGGGACTGGATTAAAAACTGTGTTTGTGTCAGTTTGTGTGTAATCTTCAACACAGAAGACAAAACATAAGATTTTAAAGTTTTTGCTTCCTTACATGAGCGCTATGATGCAAAATGCCTCCAAAATTAGTAATACTAGTAATTTTCGGATGACATCCGTGTTGACAAAACTTTGCTTGCTCAAGCTCACTATTAGCTTTTTTACAACGGTTGAAAAAATCACAATCCAGTGGATAGCCGCTAGGTATTCGCTGCCTTACTGTTCCAAAATGTGACAGTTTGTTTTGTTATAACAGATGAAGGTGTACTAGCACTGGTAGCTGGATGGATTGCAATTCTTCTTCTCCCCACAAATAATCTCTCAACCTCACGTCTTACGTCTTTTTTCCACAGACTATAAAAGACAGGGTTCACTGCACTGTTAAGAACGATTAACACTCTCGACGCCATTGTCACATCGGGGTGGACAGCCTTCAGTTTAAAGCATATCACAAATGTTCGGTAAGCTGAAATTGACCAACAGAAAACAAAGAACGCTACCACTGTTCCGAATACTTTGATTGCATTGCTAGCCTCACTGGGGGATACGGAGCAGCCTCTATTAACAGAGTCTGAACCATAGCCTGTCTCAGAATGAATCCGCCGTGCTTGTTTGATCGCTTCTTTAAAAATCTTGAAGTAAGCCCACAGCATAAGACAGCACGGAGTTAACACAAAGAATATGACTTGAATAGTATAGAAGACTTTACTAGCCACTTCTTGATTGTCTATTGAGGTACTAGAAGTCCATGATACTGGAAGAAATGAAAGTATCGTTGGAATAATCCAAGCAACCGCTATCATTCTTATTGCAGCGAGTGGAGTCATTTTACTTGGATATCTGAGCGGATACATGACCGCCGTATACCGGTCTACTGTTATAGCACATAAATTGGCAACTGATACGAAGAGAAAGTAATCATAGACCGTTTTAGCCAACACTTCATCACATTTCACATGAAAGCAGGCGACAAATCATGGGATGACGGCAATTCCGACCATCAAATCAGAGATAGCCAATGAGACCAACAACATATTGGTCACAGTATGAAGTGATTTCCTACGAACCACCAACCAAATCACAAACGAATTTCCAACTATTATAGCAACATCGATAATGTAGAGTAAGATTTGAAATATCAGCTGTCTGTTACTGTCCGTTGTAGAAGCTAGTGTATCACTCACGGTTGGGTTTGTTCCGAGGTTATCAAGTGGACTGGTAGTCACATCGAGACTTCCAGTCAACTTATTCATTGTTCAAACCGTATTAAACTCTTCTCATAAGTAGATAGTTTGTACAGGAACGAGAATGTTAGGTTGGAAGTCTTCTCTGACTAAGAATGAAACATATATCAGTGATATTTAATCAGTAAATCCCGCTATACGAAACCTTAATCCTTCCAAGGCACAATAGCTATGAACTTTTTAGGTCAGCCTATACACTCAAGATTTTACCGTTATAATTACTTCAGCTGCCATATTGTATTGATAGGGTTCCCAGAGGAAGTAATTATAACGAGCAACACTCGTCAATTTAAAAAGTTTAAGAGGTCTTTAAGAATATTCATTCAACTCAACAATACCACACGGAGAGTGATCTCGTAGTTTCATGGTAATGACAGTCCCATGATACTCATGATAATGAGTATGCCCGTTCGCAGGTTAAAATTTGAAATTTGAGACTTGTTCGCCTCCCTAATTTTTGAAAGGCCTGCGGAGGAGGTAATCAGTAATCCTATGACTGTAGATCTGGTGTGTACACAATGTACTGTAAGATGGTGTCTGCAAAAGATGAACCTCACTAGACCAGACGTTGTCATTGCGCATCTGTGTTTTAATGGATGATTCCAGCTATCGATTCGGGCTATTTTTTTAGTATTTTACAACATTTCGCAACAAAACTTCGCAATTTAGCCAATTTTAGGATGCTCGTTTGAGATATAATGATAAATTTTGTCTTTCTTGTCTAGACAAAAAATTAGTCGATAGCTGGAATCACTCTGCTGGAATCATCCATTCAACATTCTTATATTTCAGGTGTTCCAAGTATTTGATCTTCAATACGGGAAATTACACCATGAATTACCTCGGTCATATCATACAGTGTACGATATATCATGTTTGATCCCTCATGTTTCATCTCTATCAAACCAAGCTTGTTTCAAGAATCTTGCATGCACCTTAACTCGTCCACAAGCTCATTGCGAAAAATTCTAAATAGATGACAAAGTTTGCCTATGGCGAGGAGCTGAAACAACAGGGAATTAGATTAAGAATCAAACAAACCCTAAAACAAACATAATTCGAACCCTAAACAGACGCATGATTGCATTCAACAAACTATTCATCTTCCCAGAGTCAATACCAGATAGGTTAAGTATGCGGAAGTCTAGTTCTTGGCATCTCTTAAAATCACTTCTACGCAGACATGCTGAAACTCTTGACAAAATTTTCAGCTTTAAACTTGCTGGTTGACTCGAACGACTTGCGGTTTTATTATTGACCGGTCAATAATTGTTTCATATCGTTGTGATACGGTTTTGGCGACCAATAGGCAATATCTGCTCCCGAGAAAAATAGTTAATTTTGTTTCCCGAGAGGCTCAGTAATGTTTCCTGAGACAAAATCGAATCACTATACGCATTGGTTCATAAATTCAAAGAAATTATTAATCCAGTCCACGCTTTCGAGATCAGTACCACAGACTCAGATCAAGATTTTCATAAAAAAGTTTAAAAAAGTTTATTAAAAAAAGTTTAAAAAAGTTAAAAAAGCCAAAAAAAAGTTTAAAAAGTTAGATTTTCGAAAAAGTTTTAAAAAGTTGGATTAGGGTTAGGGTTGGGGTTAGGGTTAGTGTTAGGTGCCGCGAATTTATCATATTGATAAATTCGGACGTGTTTAACAATAGCGTTGTCCGCAGTAGCTAAAAATAGATTCTCCAAGTGAAGACCCCCCACGAGACTCAGACAAACAAACTAACATTTTGTATAGAATTGTACTAGCAGCGAACATAAATTGGTCTAAATTGACGTTTTTATTTATTTTCTCTGTGCTAAAACGAATTCAAATTTATCCCAAATTACAAACATGGTTAATGCTAAGCACTGTTGCTGGGGAACATGTCCAAATGATTCGAGATACTAAGAAAAACTGCCGAAACAGGGAATTGAAAAGTCGGACGGGAGGGGAATGTCTGCAGTAGCAATGTGTTGATTGTTATTGACTGCGGACTGTGCTGGTTTTTCTCGAAGAACTTTCGCAGCTAACCACTTTCCCCCGTTAATACATCCAGCGAACGATGCTTTCCCAAACTATTAAAAGCAATCGCTAACTCGCTGAAGAAGAACTTGGCGTTTTATACCGCTTTGCTATACGCCGGCCTCTACATTTTAACCACTGCTTTAGTTTAATCGACAGTATAAGCAGATGGATCATGCTCAAAATATGAGTCTGGGACGCCATCGTTTTCAATGAGAGCGTCTGTTGTTAAATTTATGACTGAGAGAAGCAATAGTTTACCAGACAGTGTCAGGCTATTAATTAACACAGTGTTAAAGGGCGGTTCTCTATTTTACAAAACTGAATATTTAAAAATAGATAAATAAAAATGTTGTTTTTATAATAACATATTTTTCTTGTATTGTCAAAGCAAAATAGTTTTACTGGTCAACGAAAGATTTTATATTTGAGATTTTATATAGTTTGTAGTTTATCTTTGACATTTTTTAAAAAAGTTTAAATTTGAAAGCATTAGTTTTAATTACATTCCTAATAAATCCGTATTTTATAAGTTGAATATGTGCTATTATGTAGTCAACAGATTATAGTAAACAATCCTAGCTTCTTTGGCTTTGGACTTTGCTATTAATAAAAGAGATGTCTAAAGTAATAAAATAATGCACACTAAAGCGAGTATTAAAATATAAGTTAGTATAAACATGAAATCAACAACATTAAATAGGGAACTTTAGAACTGATTCGCTAGGGCTACGAATTAAATCTGGTACGACTACGAGATTTTTTCGGTTAAATATCTGCTACTACAGACTTTCTATCGCCCTTTCTTTTGCATACCCTTTCTTTATGGCCTCTTTATAGCAACAGTTACGCCAAATCATGTACTATTATAATACAGTAGACACCGCCTATGATAGAAACATGACAGTCGATACTAAAGTGACCAAAAAGTGTATATTTCTACTTCCAAAGCAAAAATATTTTGCACTGGCACTTCAGGTAAAGCGAAAAGTACAAGGTGTGTATGATTTCGCACAAATAAACCGTAAACAAACATCAAACTATCAAACTAACTCACAGGAAGCTCTTAATCATAATACTATTTATATTAAATGTTGCCAATGTTTGTCTGAGTCTTCGCGGGGGGTCGAATTTTCGTGACGTCAATTGCGGACAACGCTATTTACTCATACCGTAAACCTCCAATCATAAGCCCTGGGCTTATATTATTGGGCATAAGCCCTGGACTAAGCTGGGCTTATATTATTTCGTAAGCGAGTTTTACTGGGCTTATATATACAAGGGGGGCTTATATACGGGGCGGGGGTTATCAGTAAATTCAAAGGTGGAGCTCATGCTGATTGTTTCGGACTGCCTCCGATAGAGATTCTTGCTATGTTTTGGGTCAGCAACATAATTACAAAGCCTACAATACGAAATATTGGCCGTCGATTCTTAGTAGGCTATCAGGCTATGCTAATTATCGACTCGTCGAAATTTGAGCTTATAATTAATTCCATGCTCAAAACTGTAATTCAATACCTTATCTTATACATCTGTTCCAAAACAGGATGTAATGAATTTCAATGTTTTCTTGTTGTTTTTAATTTATTTATTCACCTTTTAATAGTCGCAAGTCTACAAAATATTGTTAGGAAAAATTTCAGTAAATTTTAGTGCGCTCCTCTGCCACCCCTCTGCCGCTCCTCTGATTTTGGAGGAAAATGAAGAGTCAGGTGACCAGCGGTAACCAGGGTGCCCTCCAGGCTGCTCCATTTACTGTTCTAGAACAATCGGAACATTTTTCTAGAACGATACGAAATGGAAAGCATACGGTGTTCTGAAACAATGTTTAGTTTATTATATATGCGTGCAACCATGCATTACTATATTCATTAGTTATTCGCGTAATAAATCGTATAATGATTTGCTGTTATTTGTTCATCTAAGTATGCTTTTGTAACGTTTTTTTCGTTAATTTTGCCCGGCCCTGGCGTTCAAATAGCATATAATAAGTATATGTCGAAATATGGCGGTTAACCCTTCAAAATAACACTCAATGCAGTATGCATTGGATCCACAAAATCTGTCGCCTCCATTTCCAATCACGCGAAAATGGGCAGTGTCACGTGTCTGTTCTGGCTGGCCTTATTCGAAAATCGGGGTAGTCAGAACAGTTCAGAACAGTCATATGACTGTCTTCTCTTCCATTCCATTAGTGTTCCGAAAATCCGGTGTACTCCGAACAGTACATGGAGCAGCTTGCTAGGCATTGTTTTTTGAGATGCCTCCATATATAGTGCACAATTTTTGCACATAGGGCTATAGGTATAAATGTTATAGTATGTGTTTTATATTTTCATATTTTTTGTCATATCCGTCTCTGTTCAGACTATTTATTGTTAGTTGACATAACACATCATTGCTCTATTTGTGTCAGTTGTGTGTACTGTTCATGTTCATGTTCATGTTCATGTTACTATCACCATCAGCGGCATATCCTGATAAATGTTAATTACAGTGGCTTAATCAGACAAGAAATGCATGACTCATGCATAAAGCAGTCACCGTATCATATACAACCTCGTATATAATGATCGTATATAATGACCTCGTATACAATTGATTATCATTCTCCAGCTTTGGTTTTCATTACGAAACGTTCTCCTGACACAATTCGTGAGTTTATATTATCATGGCAAATCGGTTGCAAGGCATGGATAAAGCATTGCAGAAATGCTACCAGCACGACTTGGATTGGACACTGTTCCCACAAAAGCTATTTTGGGTCAGTATTTATATTACGACGTATATATATATATATATATATATATATATATATATATATATATATATATATATATATATATATATATATATATATATATATATATATATATATATATATATATATATACATATATATATATATATATGCGCATGTCTGGATGAGTTGATGTCATCGTGTTGTACCGTGAGTAATTTCGAAATTGTAGGTTGCTTTTATGCTATCGAAAGAATGTGCGGAATGCGTGTAGGCGAAACAATGCTTAGGTGAAACAATGCATGCTTGGGTCATTAGGTTTTTTTAACGACCTTGTTTACTCGAAACCGGTTTTTGTGACGACAGTTGCCGAAAATTTCGCTTCTTTTATTGAGTAAATTGTCTTTGTTTATGTCTTTCAAAATGCAAAATTTTTCTTCCAAACATAAATTGCAGCGTTTTGACCTCCCTGTGTACAAAATAGCATGTTTTAAAATTGACCATTTGATGGTATAATCCTGATTGTTTTCTTTTAATTTCCAAATATGTTTCGAAAGTTCCGTTTTGTTTGAGTCTTTTTTATGACGAAAAGATGAAGTGTGGTTAGCGTAACGTTCCTTAATTTAAATGTAGTCGCTGTCATACCAATGTAGTGTTTAGTGTCGTTCGTGTTGTTCGTTGTGACTGTGGCTTTGTAAATAATGTTGTTGGTCATACATTGTTTCGGCAGTGGGCAAGTGTTTTTGTTGTCGCAGTTACAGTTGTCAGTTTCCGTATTCTGTGATTGGCTGTTCCTAATTACATGTGCGTTGTGTTTGGTGATTATATATATATATATATATATATATATATATATATATATAGCAAGTTCATGGGGTATAAATACGAGTGTCTCACGTAGACTTGTACCAAGTTGCACCGACGAGGCGTTGAACGCCGAAACATGCATGTCTGCAGATTTTAATATTACGCTCCTTCACTTCGGTGTTGTTAAGCACTCTGCGGAGTTGTTAATGGGTGTCTATCAGCGATAATACAAAGCTCAATTCCCTTGTGGTCGTTTGAGTACTCTGGCCCCATTACGCTCTGCGCATGTCTGGGTGCGTTGAGTCACCGTGTTGTACCACATGCCTTGGTGAGAGCAAGTTCATGGGATATAAATTCGATTGTCTCACGTATCTAGACGTCTACCAAGCTGCACTGACGAGGCGTAATAATAATAACAATATCCATGCTAAGATACATCGACTGTGTCAATGATGTTAAACTGTAATAAACGCGCATAACATTTTACACTTTTAAACCAGAATTGAACCCATGCGGCATGCATGGGTAGACCACAATTTAAGCTGAAGTGGTGAAACTCCTTAAAGTGCTCTTAAAACCTTTCGTCACATTAGTATTCTAAGACGTGCTTAAATACAATAAAAGACTTCACGTTTCGCCAGCAAACTGAGCGTCTTCTATCTCATTTATTTTTTCTAAATCTTTTCCCGCAACACCAACTACACCATCTAGAACGTGGCGTCTCGGGCGACAGAACAACATGAGCGAGGAAAATATAAAAAATCTTCACCGATAATTTGAAACAAAAACATTAACTTCTGAATAATAAAGTTGTTATTTATGTAGCTTACCATCAATTTCCATTGCATAAATATAAAATTATAAATACCCCGAAAACATTAATCTGTCCGCAGAGGCCAGAGCATAGGCCCCGAGTTGAGTCCGATGAGCATATAACCACTGAATGCTGACAGACAAACAAACATTCTAAATTTTCCCCGATATATTTCATTTTTCAGGGTCGCATTTTTTCAAGATTTTGTAAATTTCAAAAGCTTTCTGACAAAGAAAGGGCGAAAGAATCGGCTAAAAGAAGGAAGCAAAGGCGCCGACGTTAACGAAGGTAAGTTTGTAAGTTTTAAATATCGATTTTATAATTGCTTTAAAACCCGACGGCCTTTGCGTATAATATGAAACAACTAAACAAGACAGCATTTAATTTCAGTGTATCTTTATTGATTCCCTCCTTTATTATATTGATTTTTTGAAATAAAAAAGAAAGCAAAGTTATTTGCATGCGAGAATTTGAAATCATTTTATAGCAATCTCAAAGTTTATTGATAAAGCCATTTAAAGAATTAAGGGCAGTTTAGATTTTAATATAAAGAACAATTTAAAACGTTTTGCGAAGCGTTTGTGGTTGAATTTTACCTTAAATTGAAGCTTATATTACGTATAATAACATGCCTAACATATGTATGTTTGGGAAATTGAAAATTTTGTAATTAAAAGTGATATTTTTTGGCGGATTTTTCATTTGCAAAAATATTCTTAAAAAATTATCGTGTTACCATGACAACTACTTTAGATACTTCATGTACGTTCGGAAAATACAATGGTTTTGTCAGCAAGGCGAGGTTTTCTGCATGCATGTATTTTCTAGTAAAGCAATTTATTGGTGATGTACGTATCTCTCCCAATTATAGCGAATGGGAAGTCTATAACTATACGCCATGGCGTTATATTGCATTCTACAAAATTGTAATGTAAATGTCCCGAAAACGAAAACGAAAACTCAAAGAGTAATAGGCCTAGTATGACAAAACTACAAAGTGTGTCCGTATCTATATAACCTTAAATATACAAACATTATCTCATGATATATATTATTTAAAAAATATTAATATTATTTATTAGCTAATCGCTTTAGGCCATATAAGTATATTATATATATATAGCCTTCAATACGCATCAAAATATCGACTTTTGCAACAGTTTGAACATATAGGGATGGTAATCTTAGCTTCACGAACCGTAAAGATTACTTAACAACCGTACCACTGAAACCATTCGACATTATTTTGAAGGAGACCCCAACTGCCATGGCCCTTGGTTCACGAATGGTAAACTTACTTTCACGATTCGTAACCATATCTTACCAACTGTACCAGTGGTACCATTCGACAATATTTTGAAGGGAACCCCATCATTCTCAAATTGTGCTTGCCGCTTGATATAAATATCGGACCAGTATAGACCTCAGCCTACTAAATATAAATGCTCTGGCATATTATGACAAAAGAATTTAAAAAATCGTTATAGGCCGTAGGATGAGCATCCAAAAGATGCAATTCCGTTGCAGCCCTCGTGGAACTACATAATTTTCACATGAATCAATAGATAAAAACTTACTTTATCAGAATCCGTTGCTCCCCGAACGAAACAGGTGCACAATTGTCAAAATAATCCCTCCAAAGTTCGCTATTTTCCCTCTTCAAACCTTGTGATATTAACGAATAAATACATACACATTAAATATTGTTTAAAATACATTGTACATTTTGTTTGCTCATATGCTAATTAAAATCACCTCAATTCATTGGCTATTGTTTCAAAATACCGTTTTAACGTTTAGTTCTACTTACTAACATCCTAATTCAATACAAATTTGTGTGAGGTAAACAAACCCACCTGTATCAAACAGGACGGAGAATATATAAATATACATATACGATTCACACTATCAAGGAACAAATTTAAATATTTCGCTAAACTAAAGCCTTGCTCTTGGCCAAACGTAAGAAACATTTAATCAAAAATTTTTTTGAAAATAATTTTGAAACAAATGATAGCGATATTACATTTATTAAACGACGTTTCGATGCTACAGCGTGCATCATTTTCAAGTTATAGTATTACATATATTGCGTTGATTTTAATTAAACCGTTCGTGTCAAGTTAGCAAATTATTTCGTAAGCATGCAAAATTTAAATTTATATGACGTAATAAATTACATAAATTACATAAATTACATTTAAAAGAAAACATAAAGCAGATTAAACATATTTCTGTCTTTCATAAATATAACATGTACACAAAAAACAACAAACAAACAGCGAGCTTTGCGAGCTTGTAGTTGTAGGTATCCGTGGCAGAAAGGATGGGGCGCATTGCCAATTCTTTCTTATGGGTCTTAGGAAGGCCGTAAAGATGCGCAAGACGTGAACCTTTTGGGGATATGAAATCTGCGATTTGTTTTGGTAAGTTGAACTTGGCCGTGAAGAACCAACTTTTCCAGTTAGACGGTAAGCTGTACCGGCAGGTAGACGGCGTTGCGATGGGATCACCACTTGGCCCCTTGATGGCGAACACCTTCATGTGTTCCATTGAACAGAAACTCGTTGACAACAACCGTATGCCCTCGTTTTACCACCGTTTTGTTGATGACACCATTACCACCCAACGAAGTTTAGCATCGGCGGAAGATTTTCTTAATACCTTCAACAACTGCCATCCATCCTTGAATTTTACAATGGAATATGAAGTCGACGGGAAGCTGCCTTTTCTTGGTATGGAAGCGATAAGAACGTATGGCCATATCGAAACGAAAGTCTACGTCAAACCAACAAATACCGGCCTCCTTCTTCACTACCAAAGCCATGTCGATCGTAGATATAAAAATCATTGATTACTACCATGCTAAACCGTGCATTCTGTTTATCGTCATCCTGGAAACACTTTGTGGAAGAGTGTGATCGTCTAAAGAGCGTTTTTGCCAATCTACGATATCCTCTCAGACTCGTTGACTCAATCATCTCTGAGTTTGTAACCAAGAAATACGCAGAAATGAACAGCTCGACCCCAACTGAGTATGTGAAAAGAGATGTGATTTGCGTGGCCCTGCCGTTTAAAGATCAGAAGTCGTCTGATATCGTGCGAAGACAACTCGCAGGCCTTGGTACGGTGATTGGTCGAGCATTAGAGCCAGTATTTAAAAGTAGAAAGATCAAAGAAGAAGTTAAAGTTCATGAGATGAAACCACCAATTGTAAATCAACAACGCGTTGTGTATAGATATAAATATGATCTGTGCGATGCAGATTATGTTGGCTATACTAGTCGGCACTTACATCAGCGCATTGATGAGCACAAGCGATCGGTAATCGGGAAACATATGAGGGAAGATCACGAAGAGGATGCGTCGAGAATTGAAGGTTGCTTTTCAATTCTACGAAAATGCCAAGGAAAGTATGAGTGTCTTCTATACGAAATGTTGTATATTAAGGAACTATCGCCGTCCTTGAACACTCAATCGGACTCCATTCGTTCAAAACTTTATACTTAGTCCTATAATTAATGGGCTTGATGTTTGTTTTGTTTAGTATGTTTGTTTGTTTGTTTGTTTGTTTGTTTGTTGTTGTTTTTTGTGTACATGTTATATTTATGAAAGACAGAAATATGTTTAATCTGCTTTATGTTTTCTTTTAAATGTAATTTATGTAATTTATGTAATTTATCACGTCATATAAATTTAAATTTTGCATGCTTACGAAATAATTTGCTAACGTGACACGAACGGTTTAATTAAAATCAACGCAATATATGAAATACTATAACTTGAAAATGATGCACGCTGTAGCATCGAAACGTCGTTTAATAAATGTAAGAAACATTGTCGCGGAAATATTCGTGATTTTCAATGTTTGCTCAAATGTTTCCCTATCGCCCACATCTGGTAACATTGGCTTTTATTGCAGAAACAAAATTTGCTTCCTTAGTCTAGGACCTGTATATGAGTTTGTATGCGATTCATTTAGGACAGGTAATCTCAACTGTTTTAAGGTAAAATGACCATGGCGGTCAACATGGCATATGTGCGAAAACCTGAATCCGGGACGAAAGTCCTGAAAATGACCCCGCCCTGAAACGGCAGTGTCGACATAGCTCTAACTTCCGAAAAGGAAAAGCGATAGCCTTTCTGAAGTGCTTATAGTGTTTAGAAGGGTTGCTTTTAGGGGTGGTCATTGGAAGGAAAAATTTGTCAAAGTATAATATTTTACCAGAAAATGACTATGCACCACCCCAGGTAAATTGCTGATTATGCACAAAATAACTAATATGCCTGGCAGAAATTAAATATTCTTATTTCCTAAAAAAAATTATCATGGGGTGAAAAACTATGCTTAATTTAATATAAATAGTGTTGATTTCATAAGGATTGTCATTGTTTTCTTTAAATATAATACATTTTATTTCACTTACCCCCCACGAACACACGATTTCAGCCATATTTTGCCGTCTTGTTTGCTATTTATCGCCGAATCTCGCAAATATCATCCAGTTATTGTACTTTTACATAATTATAAATGGCTGAAGAAGATTTCAAAGAAGGTTTCATCCACTTTTGTAACAGTGCAGTGTATTTTACCTTCGATATTGTGTCCTTCGATATTCCGCCAAATTGCCGCCATTTTAATGGCTCGCCGCTTCTCTGTCTGATAAATGCAACTTCTTCGTTTCCATATGTATTTAGATTACAGTATCCAAGAGTACGTACTTCATTGTAGAATAGTCCCAATCCAAAAATTGGCAGCATTTGTTCCATTAGGAAGGAAAAATCCTCCCGTATATCATTTAGGTTCAAAATAAAAAACAAATCATTTGAAATCACGCGCAATCTTCGCGAAAACTTCTCGTGGACACATGACAGGGGGGTTGAATATTTTCACGAATATGTTCGCCACACACAGAAACATAACTAAATTTATTGTATTTTATGATTTATAATAAAAACAATAAATATTTGCGTAATCATAAAAATACAATAAATACAATATTTATCAGTTATAGACCTGAAACGAGGGGTATTCCACAAAATATTATACCTCACAATGAGCTTGTCCAATCAGAGAACTGAATTTGTACCACATGACCATGGTATTTTTCAGCGAATACTATGACCTAGGCAATTTGAACCCTGGGTGTTTTACCCGGGGCCATGTTATTCGACTTCGAATACCACGCTTGAGCGGGAAATTCGACTTTTTTAAATGTAAAGTTATCAAAAGTTGTGTTTTGAAATTAAAAGTTAATTGAATGGTATTTGTTTTCTACTTATTTTTGAAAGGTTCGGTATAATATACCATTTATAGACCTTTCACTCGGGGTATTCCACAAAAAATTACCCTGCGGGATGAAATATCCCTCGGGCTTCGCCCTCGGAATATTTCATCCCTCAGGGTAATTTTTTGTGGAAAACCCCTCGTTTCAGGTCTATAACTGACAAATATTCAACCCCCCCTGTCATGTGTCCACGAGAAGTTTTCGCGAAGATTGCGCGTGACTTTCAAATGATTTGTTTTTTATTTTGAACCTAAATGGTATACGGGAGGATTTTTCCTTCCTAATGGGACAAATGCTGCCAATTTTTGGATTGGGACTATTCTACAATGAAGTACTCTTGGATACTGTAATCTAAATACATATGGAAACGAAGAAGTTGCATTTATCAGACAGAGAAGGGGCGAGCCATTAAAATGGCGGCAATTTGGCGGAATATCGAAGGACACAATATCGAAGGTAAAATACACTGCACTGTTACAAAAGTGGATGAAACCTTCTTTGAAATCTTCTTCAGCCATTAATGATTATGTAAAAGTACAATAACTGGATGATATTTGCGAGATTCGGCGATAAAAAGCAAACAAGACGGCAAAATATGGCTGAAATCGTGTTTTCGTGGGGGGTAAGTGAAATAAAATGTATTATATTTAAAGAAAACAATGACAATCCTTATGAAATCAACAATATTTATATTAAATTAAGCATAGTTTTTCACCCCATGATAATTTTTTTTAGGAAATAAGAATATTTAATTTCTGCCAGGCATATTAGTTATTTTGTGCATAATCAGCAATTTACCTGGGGTGGTGCATAGTCATTTTCTGGTAAAATATTATACTTCAACAAATTTTTCCTTCCAATGACCACCCCTAAAAGCAACCCTTCTAAACACGATAAGCACTTCAGAAAGGCTATCGCTTTTCCTTTTCGGAAGTTAGAGCTATGTCGACACTGCCGTTTCAGGGCGGGGTCATTTTCAGGACTTTCGTCCCGGATTCAGGTTTTCGCACATATGCCATGTTGACCGCCATGGTCATTTTACCTTAAAACAGTTGAGATTACCTGTCCTAAATGAATCGCATACAAACTCATATACAGGTCCTAGACTATGTACAATTTTAAAATTTTTTATGCCCAAATTTTTTTGTGACCATCAAACTATTAATTTCGGGTTTCGTCACGTATGAAATGAACGAACAATTAACAAATAATTAAATATATTTCGTAAACAATCACATATATTTCAACTGCTAAGACAATATAAAAGCTATAAAAAACTAGAACAAAGTATAAACGAACAATATTTTACTCATAGAATGAGTAACATACCAATATGTGTTCAAAATCACCTCAAATTTGAATAAATCCAATCCCAAAAACTAGTTAAAAATTTATGCATGAGAACAAGCAGTTGTGCCAATTGTTCACAGACAATTCACAGTACTATTTGGTTTGTGGGTTCAAATCCCAAAACGCTTAATTTTTATTTATAAAAAAGTATCCAATGGATCCGATGGATCCAAAGGATCCGATGGATCCAAAGGATCCGATGGATAAAAGGATCCAAAGGATCCGATGGATCCAAAGGATCCGATGGATCCAAAGGATCCGATGGATCCAAAGGATCCGATGGATCCAAAGGATCCGATGGATCCAAAGGATCCGATGGATCCAAAGGATCCGATGGATCCAAAGGATCCGATGGATCCAAAGGATTAAAAGGATCCGATGGATCCAAAGGATCCGATGGATCGAAAGGATCCGATGGATCCAAAGGATCCGATGGATCCAAAGGATCCGATGGATCCAAAGGATCCGATGGATCCGATGGATCCGAAGGATCCGATGGATCCGATGGATCCAAAGGATCCGATGGATCCGATGGATCCAAAGGATCCGATGGATTAATCTATCTATTAATCCATCGGATCCTTTGGATCCATCGCATCCTTTTTAAAAAAGGATTTATTTTATCCATCGGATCCTTTTTTTATATAAATAAAAAATTAAGTGTTTTGGGATTTGAACCCACAAACCAAATAGTACTGTGAATTGTCTGTGAACATTGTGGCACAACTGCTTGTTCCAATGCATAAATTTTTAACTAATTTTTGGGATTGGATTTATTCAAATTTGAGATGATTTTGAACACATCAATTTGGTACCAATGCTACTCATTCTATGAGTAAAATATTGTTCGTTTATACATTGTTCTAGTTTTTATAGCTTTTATTGTTTTAACAGTAGACATATATGTTGATTTTGTTGAATTATTTGTTAATTTTCGTTCATTTTATGCATGATGAAACCCGAAATTTATAGTTTGATGGTCACAACAAATTTGAGCATATAAAAATGTTAAAATTGTGCACCAAAACACTAGCTGTAATATTTGAACTCGCTAGAACACAACTAGTTTTAAATACGTTTGAATTGAATTTCATACATGCAGTATTTCAAATGTTGTGATTATCTGTTTGAAAACTTTTGAAATCATGCATACAGCTATTTCAATATTAAGGTTGTCCAACAGCAAAGCGGAAAAGTCGAATACGAGCGCGAAAGGCTGACAAGGTTCCTGACTGACGACTCAGTTGTTAGCGATTCCCGCGCAGCAGCCTTGCGCGCACGTATTCGACTTTTTCGCTTTGCTGTTGGACAACCATAATATTGAAATAGCTGTATGCATGATTTCAAAAGTTTTGAAACAGATAATCAATCACAACATTTGAAATACTGCATGTATGAAATTCAATTCAAACGTATTTAAAACTAGTTGTGTTCTAGCGAGTTCAAATATTACAGCTAGTGTTTTGGTGCACAATTTTACACATTTTTATATGCTCAAATTTGTTGTGACCATCAAACTATAAATTTCGGGTTTCATCATGCATAAAATGAACGAATAATTAACAAATAATTCAACAAAATCAACATATATTTCGACTGTTAAAACAATAAAAGCTATAAAAACTTGAACAATGTATAAACGAACAATATTTTACTCATATATAATGATAGCATTGGTACCAATATGTGTTCAAAATCATCTCAAATTTGAATAAATCCAATCCCAAAAATTAGTTAAAAATTTATGCATGGGAACAAGCAGTTGTGCCACAATGTTCACAGACCTTACTAATTTTAATAGTGTGATAAGCGCACAATTTTGCAATAATTGTGCAGTTACAGAAGAAACTTACTAACATGTGCAAATATAAATCTGTATTTCTAGACCATTATTACTTTGTTGAAAACCAAAAAAACATGTTAGTTATATAAGTAAAACAAAACCTCAAGACTTTGATTTTTTCATGAAAGTTACACAACTGCTGGCAACAAAGACGTTAAGAGAGTTTGGTATTTTTCCTTCAAATGAAAGACAAAGAACGACATATGCATTAAGTGGCTTACATTAGCCCCAAATTTTCTTGAGTGGAAATGGCCTTATCAATTCAATTATTATTAAACTTTTACTCGAAATTTTTTTAAACTGTCTTGTAATTCAGTATTTTCAAAGATAAATCATTTTATGAAATAAACTTTAGGGCTAACATCATTGTTGCCAAACCCTTTAGATGTTATTTTACATCAGTAGGATACTATTTTTCAAAGAGTAATAATTGTCCGAAAATACAGATCTTAATTGTAAATTTTCCAACCCAATCTTCCACAGTACTATTCAGCCCCGACCACGGACACTTCTTTTTATTATTTATGTTAAAACCAGGACATCCTGTGAGAAAACTTTGTGCATGCGCACGCCCTATTGCGGACGCTCAAAATGGCAAAGTTGTCATTTTTTGTTTTTTCGCAATTTTGTTAAGCCATTTTATTTTTACATTTCGTGCGAGTGTTCATTGCGCTTCTAAACTGTCTATCTCCCTAACTATTTTGCGCACGCGACGGACCATCTTATCCGCATGCAACCACCCTGAAAAAGAATACCTCTACATGCCTGAATACCTTTGTGTTCCATTGAGAATACATTGAGCCGCAATGACCGCCATAAGAGAGGGGACCTAGTCACTGGTAGCGGACTGTTTTTTCACGAAGTAAGACCGGCTACCAGGAAAATAAATACATGCTCGATCTCCGATTGTTTTATCCAATCAAAAGAAGTCCATACTTATAACACTAGACATTGTGTATCAAATAATTTTTATGTTGAATACTCAAAACTAACTACAACTATCACATCCTTTGTAAAATCAGGTGTTAAAATTTGGAATAGTATTCCCACTGATGTTCGAGAGTTGGGTAGAAAAAATTTCAATTTGAAAATTCAGAAAAGTCTTTTAACCATACTTGAGATTGAGGACGATTATGCTGATGTGCCCACATTAATTAGATATATGAGTAAGCATGGAAAATAGTACATCCTTCGAAATTAATAGGAAATTAATAGGGAATTCTTCTTTGTGAAAATGATGCTTTGTGCTGTCAGTATACTGCGCCACTTTATATTATAACCGAGCATATCTATAATTCTTATTTAATCTCATTCTACTATCCGCCCCGATTAGCTTTGCTATTAGCGGATAGTATTGTATATACAGACTGTTTATGTATTTATTAATAAAATTTGATTTGATTTTTGATTTGATTTGATTTGATTTTACCTTACTACGGGAGAGAAAATGTTTGAAAAAACTTTGCCACCACAATTCTCTTATTCTCGCCGATCCAAACGACCAACATGATTCCACCAAGTCTTCTTACGGGTACCATTTGCACCCTCTAAGCTATGGGTACCATTTGTACCCCCTAACCCCAAGAAAAACGATGCCAGTTTTTTTTTGAAAAAAGGTTTGGAGATGAGGAAAGTGACAAATTTCTTTTTTACTAACAAGCGATAAGATATATTACAAAGAATCAAACAGCAATTTCCAATCGTTTATTTCGAAAGACAAAACTCTGGCAAAGCTTTTCTTGCACAACATCCTGCCTCATGACCATGTCTAAACTGTTGCGTTGCTGCACTTGTAGTGCGTGTGATCGGTTTTCAAATTCAGAAACTGACGAATTTCGAAAGTACAGTTTTTGCAAAGAAAATTATTGTTATAAACTTTCGTTCAAGCTATCAAAGTCTAGTGAACAGAAAATAGATCGAATGTCTGAATATACTGAACATTTAGACCCCCAGGATTTATGCCGGATTTCATTGCACCCAGAACAACAAAACAAACAATGGCTTGGGTACAAGTATCGACAAATATACAATCTATTCGCAGGCAAACAAGAACAGCATCTAACCTTTTTGCTGTTTTTTGTCCCTTTACGAAAAATGAAAAAAGTCGCTAAAAATGGACGAAACGTTAAGGCTATAGCCTTACTTTTTTGCTGTTTTTTACCCACTTATGAAAAATGAAAAAAGTCGCTAAAAATGGACCAAGGCTATAGCCTTGCTTTTTTGCTGTTTTATGGCCACTTATGGAAAAATGGAAAAATCGCTAAAAATGGACGAAGGCTATAGCCTTACTTTTTTGCTGTTTTTTGCCCTCTTATGCAAAATGGAAAAAATCGCTAAAAATGGACGAAGGCTATAGCCTTACTTTTTTGCTGTTTTTCGACCACTTGTGAAAAATGAAAATATAGCCTTACTTTTTTGCCGCTTTTCACGTTTGAAATGTTTTTCAGGTCCATGTTTTTCAAAATGGAAATATAGCCTTACTTTTTTGCCGTTTTTCATGTTTCTTACTTTTTTTGCTGTTTTTTTCTTTTTTGCTGTTTTTTGGCCACTTATGAAAAATGGAAATATAGCCTTACTTTTTTGCTGTTTTTTACCCACTTATGAAAAATGAAAAAAATCGCTAAAAATGGACGAAGGCTATAGCCTTACTTAAGCATAACTCCATCCACGACCTGAGATCTATTAGATCTTTTGACGTTCCAGTTTGTAAAACCAATCGGTTTAGTAATAGTTTTATTATGGCATCGAGTAGCAAAACTGAATAGGTTTTACTCTTCATTTACCTATTTTATATTCTTAATAACTTTTGCATGCTTATTATAAACAGACACTTTTGACAATTTAGTTAATTAATTATAATACTTTGATATATTTCAAAACTCTAATTTTTAATAATTTTTAATTGTAAGTATAATACGCAATTCAGCTCATGGCTGCAATGTATTTACCATTTCTAAATAAAGTATAAAGTACTTTTTTTGCTGTTTTTTACCCACTTATGAAAAATGAAAAAAGTCGCCAAAAATGGACGAAGGCTATATATAGCCTTACTTTTTTTGCTGTTTTTCATGTTTCTTACTTTTTTGCTGTTTTTTGCTTTTTTCCTGTTTTTTGGCCACTTATGAAAAATGGAAATAAAGCCTTACTTTTTTGCTGTTTTGTGCCCACTTATGAAAAATGAAAAAAGTCGCCAAAAATGGACGAAAAGTAAAGGGTATAGCCTTACTGTTTTGCTGTTTTTTACCCACTTATGAAAAATGAAAAAAGTCGCTAAAAATGAACGAAAAATAAAGGGTATAGCCTTACTGTTTTGCTGTTTTTTACCCACTTATGAAAAATGAAAAAAGTCGCTAAAAATGGACGAAAAGTTAAGGCTAGCCTTACTTTTTTTGCTGTTTTTTACTCACTTATAAAAAATGAAAAAAGTCGCCAAAAATGGACGAAAAGTTAAGCCTATATAGCCTTACTTTTTTGCAATCTCGTTCCCCGAGCATGCCCGTTCGCAGGTTAAGGGTGGGCATAGCTCTGGAGAAATCGAATTGATTCACGTTGAATTTCCAACGTGAGTTCAACGCATGCTCGGCAATGTTGCAAAATATAAATAAAGTATTTAGAATTTCGCGTCGAAAATTTGATACATTTTACACTGAAATCGAATTGAAAACAACTAAAAATTCTGGGGGAAAGCTTCGGTTGGATAGGGATACAGCTACCTGAAAAATACAAGGAGAACTTCGACGTTTCGAGCGAAGGCGCTTCGATCTGTACTGTTAGTGTTTGTATACGTCGTACTTGACCTTTGCTGATAAATATAATCTCTCAATAATAAGTATTATATATTTTTATGCTTTAAAATTTACATTTAACTCTCCTGTCAGAATTTATGGTATACGTAGTGTTAGGTATGAGTCTGACAGTATATAAAAGGTCAAGTACGATGTATACAAACACTAACAACACAAGTAGAAGCGCCTTCGCTCGAAACGTCGAAGTTCTCCTTGTATTTTTCAGGTAGTTGTATCCCTATCAATCCGACGCTTTCGCACATATTTCCTCCAGAATTTCTAGTTGTTTTCAATCGATTTCAGTGTAAAAAGTATCAAATTTTCGACGAGAAATTCCAAATACTTTGTTTATATAGAACTCACGTTGAAAATCCAACGTACTATCTGCCGTTAGCCAATCACAGGCCTGAATCAATTCGATTTCCCCAGAGCTATGCCTACCCTTAACCTGCGAACGGGCATGCTCGGGGAACAAGATTGGGTGTAAAACAGACCTCCAGCCATGCAAATTATATCAAATAGGTGTAAAAAGCTTTCAAGCGGTGACATATTTCATAAAAGATAACACAAAAACCGACAAAACCCAAAACATGAGTTAATACAGAGCGTAAATGGCCGTATTTTCCATAGGCATAGTTATTGATTTTTTAGTTTTCGGCTTTTCGCTCTTGAATTCCCTCTACCACTCCTCCCTACGTGGCAAAGAGGCGGCAATTCGAATTACCCCTAAAATCTGGGGGTTCACGTGACCAGAGGGAACCAGGGTCTTCGCCGGAGCCCGAGCGCAGGTAAAAGACCCTGGCTTGCGAGGTTGGAGCTACTGTAGGCTTCGTGGTAATTAACCCCCCCCCCCTTACTTTGACAAAAGGAAACACATTGAGGGGCGTTCTGATTGAGGTTCACACCTGCGGTTGTTGAAAAACCTCATGCATACCTCATCATGTTGGAGATAGATTGTTCTTTGACTTTAATATCTACAGAGTCAATCAAACTATAGTTAGTAGAACTTGGTTTAAAATTCAAGTTACTTGGAAAGCATGTATGCATACCCTGTAGCTTCATTTTCTAATTTTCCGATCTTGTTAAAATGTCAAACGGTTTGTGCCAGAGTAGGTAGCGACAATAACAACAGAAAGCTGCGGATTGAGAGGGATTCACCAATGTACTGGTAATGTATGTAAAGTAATGTATGTAAAGTAATGTATGTAAAGTAATGTATGTAAAGTAATGTGTGTAACCTGAGTATCAGGCCCTCGGTATTGAAGAGAACCTGACACAATTCGCCTCTACGGGCTTTCCACCCCCAGAATATAAGCCAATTAAAATTATTTCCGGTCGTAGCATATTTCCGGTTGTCCGCTACATGTATGTAAAATTGTAAATACGCAAATTTCGTTATTTGCAGTTTTGTATAAATTTGAATAAATACGGAGAAAAATCGGTATGTTTTTGTCGAAATATCCACATGATGGAATTCTAAGCGTAAACTATGCCTCATTCGGGGAACCATAGCTCGATGGCTTTTTCCAGGAGTCTAAAGAGACAACATTCGGCGCTCTGAATAGGATTTCTTCTTCCTCGGTCCTCGTGTCATGTTAATAGTTTATTCGAGACAGCTATTCGCTTCAACTGCGTCTGACACAGCGGCTATTGTCTTCAATTTCTGCCTGATGTTGGCATATTAGTTCGAGCGAGCTGACTACTATATCCTTGCAGGTCTGGAAAACAGCTCGGCAATAAACTGATAAATAAGGCTTCAGCTTTTTGGAACTAAATATTTGAAAATATCCGACATCCACATATTTTCGTTCTACGGCGACTATTACGGCGAAATATTTAGACACGCTTTCTACTATGACTATGTAGTTTTAGTTTTATACCGAGTAAAATGTTGCTGCAAAAGCGTTTTCAACGTCTTTTCGTACTTATTTTGTCATTTTTAGGCTTAATTAATTGAAAATAAATTTCAGAAGTAAAGCACTTTTAACAGTATATTGACAAAATTACAAATTCTATTTTTGGTGTTTACATACGCCGGTCATATATTTCCGGTTTGAATCACATGATGCGTTTTATCGTCTCTTAGCCAATCAGCATAACATCCAGATTCTGGATGTTGAACATGGCTTTAGAGGCGAATTGTGTCAGGCCCTCTTTCAATACCTAGGGCCTGATACTCAGGTTATAATGTATGTGAAGTAATGTATATAAAGTAATGTATGTGAAGTAATTTATGTGAAGTAATGTATGTGAAGTAATGTATGTAAAGTAATGTATGTAAAGTAATGTATGTAAAGTAATGTATGTAAAGTAATGTATGTAAAGTAATGTATGTAAAGTAATGTATGTAAAGTAATGTATGTGAAGTATGTGAAGTAATGTATGTGAAGTAATGTATGTGAAGTAATGTATGTGAAGTAATGTATGTAAAGTAATGTATGTAAAGTAATGTATGTAAAGTAATGTATGTGAAGTAATGTATGTGAAGTAATGTATGTAAAGTAATGTATGTAAAGTAATGCATGTAAAGTAATGTACTGGTAATGCATGTAAAGTAATGTATGTAAAGTAATGTATGTAAAGTAATGTATGTAAAGTAATGCACTGGTAATGCATGTAAAGTAATGTATGTAAAGTAATGTATGTAAAGCAATGTATGTAAAGTAATGTACTGGTAATGCATGTAGAGTAATGCATGTAAAGTAATGTATGTAAAGTAATGTATGTAAAGTAATGCATGTAAAGTAATGTATGTAAAGTAATGCACGTGAAGTAATGCATGTAAAGTAATGCATGTGAAGTAATGTATGTAAAGTAATGCATGTAAAGTAATGTACTGGTAATGCATGTAAAGTAATGTATGTAAAGTAATGTATGTAAAGTAATGCATATAAAGTAATGTACTAGGATCGTGACTAAAACACCACACGAGTACATACGAGTAACATACGAGTAACACACAAGTACATACGAGTAACATACGAGTACATACGAGTAACACACGAGTAACATACAAGTACACACGAGTAACATACGAGTACACACGAGTAACATACGAGTAAATACGAGTACATACAAGTAAAATACGAGTAAAATACGAGTACATAAGAGTAAAATACGAGAATTAGCACGCTTTCTTTAAAGTTTTTCACTTTCACACTTTCACTTTGGCTTCGTATTATGTTCATGTTGTAAATGCCTTATTGACATAGGCGAACGAGACAGGGGGGGGGGGCAACTGCCCCCAAAAATTTTGGAAAACCATGGTAAGTCGAGCAAACGCTAGGAAAAATCAAGAAAATTCGGGCAGATTTATGAGAAAATATGTTAAAATCAGGTTATTTCTTTACAATTCTCCATAAAAATTCAGGCAAACTTTCAACTGCCCCCTCCCCCCCCCCAGAAAACATCAGCCCCGTTCTCCTATGCGTATTGATGGATTTCGAAGCCTCGCACCACGTAGAAAAAGTAATTCATTAATATAGAATAAAGATTTGTATGTTCTAAGACTCTAAAAAGGTTTAAATGTAGCATATTGCTCACAGGCTGTCAGAGAGTTTTTGTAGTACATGAAAGTGCATGTTTGCCATGTTGTTTATACGTCTGTAGTCTATGTGTTTTGCAAATTTAATACGTGAATTGTACACCGGGAAATATAAAATACTTAGGGTTCATTATTTATCGGGGGGGGGGGGGGGGAGGAGCTGGTGGATTCTAAAATTCAAACAGCATAATAAAAATGACCTCCCTTTTAATGTGTTTAAAAATGTAGTCCACCCCTTTAGAACAGTCTGAAAATTTTTCACCCTCCTCCAACATTAAAGTTAAGAAGAACATAGTATGGCCGTATGGTAGTTCTTCCCATCCTATTCTTGTGTGCTCTTTAATTACAACCAGGGGCGTAGAGAGGACCTTCAACTTGGGGATACTGGACAGGATTTAGTCAACGGAGGGGGGGGTGTGAAATAAAATCCAAATCCACAATATAATTGTGTATAATCTTGTCTAAGTAAGTACATATATGGCCTCAAGAAGAAAGGGTTTACTTTGGGTTTTTAAATGTAAAATATATTTACTTTCAATCATCATTCGGTTTTAAAAGTAATTCGCTTTATTTTAACCCATCATTTTCCATCACGAAAAATCATGTCTTTTATGCATTATACAGTCTTCGGACTTATGCAAACTCAAACCCCGAAAATGCAGGAAATCGCATTTCAGGGACTCTAGATTTCAAAATATTCTGGGGGAGCATGCCCCCAGACCTCCCCTAAAATGGCTCACGCCTTTTACGCCGGCTACGCCACTATCTCTCTACTATCTTCTTTTTATCAATGCTATAAAATTTTATTGTCTCCCCAAAACCATTCTTTTTATTTTACACCCATAAAATATATCCCCCCCCCATTATTTTACCAGCCCCCCCCCCCAACCGATAAATAATGAACCCTAAGCATTTTATCTTTCCTTGTTGAAAACGTATTAACAGGTGTACAATTGACGTATTAAATTTGCAAAACACATAGGAGAACGGGGCTGATGTTTTCTGCGGGGGGAGTTGAAAGTTTGCCGAATTTTTATGGAGAATTGTAAAAAAATAACCTGATTTTAACATATTTTCTCATAAATCTGCTCGAATTTTCTTGATTTTTCCTAGCGTTTGCCCGAATTTCCATGGTTTTCCAAAATTTTGGGGGGCAGTTGCCCCCCCCCCCTGTCTCGTACGCCTATGTCAATAAGGCATTTACAACATGAACATAATACGAAGCCAAAGTGAAAGTGTGAAAGTGAAAGAAACTTTAAAGAAAGCGTGCTAATTCTCGTATTTTACTCGTATGTACTCGTATTTTACTCATATGTACTCGTATGTACTCGTATTTACTCGTATGTTACTCGTGTGTACTCGTATGTTACTCGTGTGTACTTGTATGTTACTCGTGTGTTACTCGTATGTACTCGTATGTTACTCGTATGTTACTCGTATGTACTCGTATGTATTTGTGTGTTACTCGTATGTTACTCGTATGTACTCGTGTGGTGTTTTAGTCACGATCCCCGCGAAATTGACCAAACCTGAACAAAAGTGACGTTTTCAAACAAATCGCTCTGGCGGAGTGTGAACTAATGGGTAGTTCCTCGGGTAGAGGAGAAGTGATCACGTGATCGGCTAGTTGTGTTGTTTGTGGCGTCAGATATAACCAAATCCCTATCTCTAAGCCTAATCCTTACCCTAACCCTCACCCTAACCCTAACCCTTACCCTAACCCTTACCCTAACCTCAAAACTAATCGCTATAACTAACTGATGACGTAGTCTGTGATGCAAATTCTTCTACCCGAGGATGTACCCGAACTAGGATTCTGACTCCTTTTCTTTTCAAACCTGTGCGCGGATTTCTATTAATAATTAAGCAGCAGAGCGTTTTACACTTAAACGAATGATTTTAAGACTATTTTCGAGACGATACGAGTGTTTTTTTCTCTGCCTACGAGATGCAAACGATCGTGACTAAAACACGTGCACCACACGAGTAACATACGAGTAACACACAAGTACATACGAGTACATACGAGTAACATACGAGTACAGACGAGTAACACACGAGTAAATACGAGTACATACGAGTAAAATACGAGTACATACGAGAAAAATACGAGAATTAGCAGATCTGATCTAAAACTCCACACGAGTCAGAACACGAGTGGACACAAGTGAACACGAGTGAACACGAATGAACACGAGTAAACACGAGTGAACACGAATGGAACACGAGTGAACACGAATGGAACACGAGTGAACACGAATGAACACGAGTGAACACGAATGGAATACGAGTGAACACGAATGGAACACGAGTGAACACGAATGAACACGAGTGAACACCAATGGAACACGAGTGAATCCACAATATACTTGGAAGATGACGTACTCGGGCTCTGTGCACGAGATTGTAACTGATTAAATGATGCTCCCATTATGCTTTGCACGCCTAGAGTTTAAGGTTTAAGATCTAGAGTTCAAGGTTTGCAATGGACAACATTTTTTAAATTAGCTGTAGTTTATTTCTTTAATGAAATGCAATAGGCATTCATTTTCATGTTGTTTTTCGCTCCGGGCCGTAGCGAGGGAGGGTTGGGGTTGGTTTAACCTGCCCCCCCCCCAACTTTTTTAGAATTAACATATTAGGAAAATCGGGTTGGCCATTCGGAAAATTACGGCAATAATAGTATAACGAAATTTTAGTTGTTAAACAGAGAAAATATTGATAGAATTGTATTGTCAGTATAAACTGATTGAATTATGGCATTTACACGCATAACAATTTACAAATCGTAAATCGGTGAATGTTTTTCGGTTTATCACTTCTGTAATATGTCTATGCGTAAAAATATGTGTATTTTTGTTTGTATTTGGTCAATAATTGACTCAATTATGATACATTATTATTCCTTTTGGTGCGTCTAATAAAAAACGGATTTAATATTTATAATTTATTGCGTCTTCATTTTCCGAATAGCAAACATCTTCGGGCCGTCGTATGCAATGAAAGATTCGAAACTTTTTTCGTCTTTCGGAAATTTTTCCCGAGATCCCTCCCCCCCCACTATACATGCTAGCTACGACCCTGTGGTCGCTTCATATTTTAGAACTTCCAATTGGAGTGCCAGGACATTTACTACATTAATATTTACTGTGCCAGGACATTTACTATATTATATTAATATTAAGATACGTTCAGGGGCGTAATTCCCTGGGGCAATTTTAACGACACGCTCGTCGGGCAAAAAATGTAATTTAACAAATAATTTTTGGAAAAGTGACAATGTAGGATAAATTTAGATAAATTTACGAAGATATTACTGAAAATTGTACAAATTTTGGTAAGTTAATGAAAAATGGTATGTCCGAAAATGTTTTCTCCCTCCCCCCCCCCCAACCCCGCCTACCCCCAGCCATACTACCCTGGACACGTTAACGTGTTTTGTTTTCAACTGATGTTTGATACAGTTCAAATTTGGAAAATAAACCATTGCGTATAGTTTTTATATATATTATCTCAGGGGTTTTGAATTGCCCTCCTCCTCCCCCCCCCCGCCCCCACATATCCTTTTGCAGTCCACTCTCAACAGCTTGCTACTGCACTGCCATGCATAACATCAGAATCCCCGCAAAAATCAATTTTACTTTGTTCGTAGTGTTCGTATTATTGGCACATTAATAAGTTGTATTTAGGGTTATTAGTCGTTTAAGGCTTGTATTTCATTCGTGTTCACTCGTGTTCCATTCGTGTTCACTCGTGTTCACTCGTGTTCCATTTGTGTTCACTCGCGTTCCATTCGTGTTCACTCGTGTTCATTCGTGTTCACTCGTGTTCTGACTCGTGTGGAGTTTTAGATCAGATCGAATTAGCACGCTTTCTTTAAAGTTTTTTTCACTTTCACACTTTCACTTTGGCTTCGTCAGTGGCGTAACGCACATAGGGTAAGGTTAGGGCAATAACTAAGGGCCCCCGACTGTTAGGGGGCACCGGGGGGCCCCCACCAAATTTAGATTAATACGGTCATGATTTAGATTAAAGCGGTTATACGGTATTACAATAAATAAACATCGACAGTGGCAATAAACATCGACAGTGGCAACTGACATTTTATTTTATCTCAAATAAAACAAAAGTTATTCTTATTAGTTATTATATGAAGTACGTCCAAATTAAAAATGCAAAACAAAATGTCGGCCATGATAGCTGGAAAGCGAAAGTACAAATCTGGGGCACAAAAGAGAGCCGAAAAAAAGAAAAAAACGACCGACCCCCCTAGGAAGGTCGCGCCGTGAGACACGTACGGTGCGTTTCGTCACTAACGATGTATGACAAAAGGGCCCGACACAAAATATGCGTAAGGGCCCCGTGTTCCTCCGTTACGCTACTGGGCTTCGTATTACGTTCATGTTGTAAATACCTTATTGACATAGGCGTACGAGACAGGGGGCGGGGGGTGGGGGGGGGGCAATGGCCCCCAAAATTTGGAAAACCATGGAAATTCGAACAAATTAACGCTAGGAAAAATCAAGAAAATTCGGGCAGATTTATGAGAAAATATCAGGTTATTTTTTTACAATCCATAAAAATTCAGGCAAACTTTCAACTGCCCCCCCCCCCAAAAAAAAACATCAGCCCCGTTCTCCTACGCGTATTGATGGATTTCTCTCCTATGCGCATTGCGTATTGATGGAAATAACCTGATTTTGACATATTTTCTCATAAATCTGCCCGAATTTTCTTGATTTTTCCTAGCGTTTGCCCGAACTTCCATGGTTTTCCAAAATTTGGGGGGCAGTTGCCCCCCCCCCCCCCCGCCCCCCTGTCTCGTACGCCTATGTCAATAAGGCATTTACAACATGAACATAATACGAAGCCAAAGTGAAAGTGTATGTACTTGTGTACTTGTGTGTTACTTGTATGTTCCCGTGTGGTGTTTTAGTCACGATCGATGCAAACAGAGTTCTTTGTCAATTAATTTTCCCCGAACTTTAACACGAATAACAAAATACACGAATATTTTGATGTCTTGCTTTCAGCTCGCGATAGCTGCGAATTAAAAATGAGTAAAAAGCCCCAAAATAATTTCATTGTTTATGTCATGTTGAAAACATTAGTTGTTAGCAACAATCAACTTGTAAAAGCCAAAAATATTCTTGAACAAGCTTTTGAAATTCAGAAACGTTTCGTTTGCATTTTATGCAGAACAACAAGAGAATTATAAATTGGTTAAGTCAGACTCTCGAATTTCAAGTAAAAAATCAATTAACCGACGTTTAACGAACTTTTTAAAAAATTCAACAAACTGCATACAAACTTAATTTAACATTTTGCAATAAAATCGCTACTTTTAGTTACTTTTAGTTTTACATAAAGATTAAAATTTACACTTACCTATCCTACTAATATTCTTACATTGAGATAAAATCACACGTATTTAAACTTTTCTGTTAAAAAAATGTCCTGCCATGTAAAAAGCACTGCAAATATTAAGAGCGAGTAGATAGCAGGTATTTTGGAATAAGCTGGAATATTTAACAACACAACAAGTCGTTAGCATAGCAACTTTAACCAGAAGATGTCAAGAATAACCCGGTGTTTTTACTATGGCAATAACATGACAATGTCAACTTGGTTTAAACCACGACACAGTATACCACAAAAATAGCGGATTTTGGCCTAAAATAGGTTTACGCATGCACGCCATTTTTCAGGGTGGCATTTCAGCCGAAGTCTGCGAGATAAGTCCACATAACAGCGACTTTTTATAATTTTTTGGACAAATGATGGTAAATTTGCTTTGTAAATGGTTAGTTTATTTTGAAAAATTGCTTTTCACATTGTTTTAGCAGTCTGCATTGGTTAACGAGGATTGGATGCCACCCAAAAATGGCGGATATTCGCCATCGTGAGAAAGGCTAATTGACTATAATTAACAAACTAACTATACCTACCTATTAAATCCTAAATCCTGAAGTCGGACTGCATATCCTAAATCCGTTTGAAGTTTTATTGTAGAACTGAATAGAATCGTATAGTCAGATTTGGTTTACCGATTCCATTTATTAGCTACTGCAGGCTACACTACAGCTAAAAATAAATCCATTTGTATACGATACTACGTCTAACTAGTAAATGCGGGTATTCCTTTAATAATTTAAAAGCGTTTAACTTAACTACAGGCACGATTTCATATCTTGTACATATAATTTAAGTTCATTCACTCCAAAACTGTCATAAAACTTAATTCAACGGATATAGATTATAGGCTGTCTTGACTTGGAACAATATGAGATTAAACTAAGACTAAGTATATATGCATGCACTATCAATTGTCAACCTTTTATCAAAGCTCTCTTAATAATTGCATTGTGTTCTATGTGTTAGCCAGCTTCAAGTATTCTGAAAAATGCTTGGAAATCAGACGAATATTTCCTTACTTTATTCATGGGAATAGGCTGGCCCGCGCCATCGAAACCCACTAAAAGTGGCCTTTCCTTGGATGTTAACATCGATTTGAGGAAAAGCAATTCACTCCCAATTGCTTTGGGACGTTTGAGAAAAGCAGTCAGAGGATCTATGTCACCTAACCTCTCTGGGATTTCATCAATTACCTAGAAAAGTTAAGAAAAACAAGGATAGACAAATTTGAAGTCTCTGCGTTCTCGGAGAAGATTTGACGTGCATTCATCATGTTAATTAGACGCATGCTATCTTCTTCATTTTACATTTCGTGCAGCGAAAAATTAATTTGAAACATTTCTATATTAAATTCACCCATTCTGGGGGGGGGGGGGGGCGAAATTTCCAATATGTATGACAAAGGCTTGAGGCTCTAATGGGCTGTTTATATGATCCTGCTTTGCCAGGACAAGATGTAAGGCGGGATGATTTTGATGTATTGAAATGAGTAACGGTTCACGATTCAGCAAAAAACTACATTATCTTAGATTAGTTAACTCTAAGCAAAAGCACAGAATAGACATGGGACTAACCTGAGTATCAGGCCGTACTTTTTAGGGCACAGGCACGCCTGATCGTGGGCGAAGGGGAGAAAAGTACGGCCTGACACAAAAGTGGCATTTTGCCTGGTTTGTTCAGTCCAGAATCTGGACTGAGCGCTGATTGGCCGATTAGACAAACGATTTTTAAATCTGTCATTTGATTGGCTGGTGCTAATTAGATTATACTATTGTCGTTGATATATTTTATAACGATCACAACTACAATTATAGCCGGCCCACTAAACGGCTGAATTTAAATTAAAACTGCAGTAAAATTAGAAAATAATCGCAAATTAGCGAAATATATTGCAAATGTAGCTTATATTAAATCGCCATCAGATTGCACTATCGACTGACGTATAGTTATAAAGTATACTTAATATATATATATATATATACTTTATAATTATACGTCACTGTTTGTTGATAAATACGGCAAGCGCCATGTAAAGCTCATTGTAATCACTGAAACCTCTGCGGAGGAGAGAGCAATCGGGTGGCGATTTAATATAAGCTACATTTGCAATATATTTCGCTAATTTGTGATTATTTTTGTTAATTTTATAAGTTCATTGCAGTTTTAATTTAAATTCAGCCGTTTAGTGAGCGCCTATGCTATAATTAGATTGTTGTTGTCGTTGTGTGAAATTTAAATTTCTCTTGCGACATTTTGATTGGATACTAAATATAAACTTTGCTGTGGGCGGAAAGCGATCAGGTTAAGTTTTGTGTCAGGCTCTATTTGTAAAATAGAGCCTGATACTCAGGTTAACATGGGACAAAAGGTTGTTCGAAGGACATTGGCAATAAAAAATTAGTATATCTCATTCAAAAGAACTCTTAAAACTATATATTAAACTCTATAACAGATTGTTTATATCTTGCTTAGTTTTCAAAATATTTCGACTGAGCTGAAAAAAGTGAGCTGGTCGCCATCTTTGATTATTGAGGATATGCATGTTACGTCAAGAGAGGGGTCACGCTAATTTTTTATCTTGAGATAGTAAGCGATCAATATGGGTTCAACTAACTTCGTTTCTGGTTGCTGTCAGAAATTTAGAAATGATTAAAAACATTTCAAACAATTTTTTATTGTTATTTGGTCATTTTCGAGTAGTTTTATATGGTTAACCCAACTCCTGATGTCATCAAAACCATAGTTAATGAGGTAAAGAATTTTTCCAAGATGGCGGAAAGCTCATTAATTTCGATCTAAATATTTCGAGAACTAAGCAAGATATGACAAATCGGTAACAGAGTTTAATATATAATTTTAAGAGTTCTTTCAGGAGAACTAAACTATTTTTTTATTGCCAATGTCCTTCAAGCAGCAATAATAATCTTCTTGAACTACAAGATCTTCTCTACAACATTTGAGTTCAGTTAGCCAGCATTTGAACTTTCTTTTGTTTAGCCTAGCGACTTATTTAATACATCAAAATCACCCCGCCTTCCATCATGTAAAGAGCCCCTAAGTTATGCGAATCTTTCAGAACATGGTCAACATGGGTCACTTGATGAAATGAATAGAGAGTGTCCTGACTCCTGAGTTGAGCCATTTGACTGACATTAGATACTTTTGCTAAGATATAACCAATATCGATTAGCGTTGTTGTTTAATGTACAGTTATAATTCTATCAATTCTATAATTGTTTAAAACTTTTTATCAGAAGAGTTGGTCAATTTTACAAAGACAGGATAGCTCTGTCCACCACAATTCGGTTTTATTCAAGCTTTTCAAAATTGTCCGTTGGTATTAATCCAGATTCAATTTAATTTAAATATTACCTTTCCCAAGAGTACGTAATCGTCAGAGCCGGCAGCCTTTTGAGTGCATAAGACACATTTCTTGTTTTTCACCTTGCTGCATTTTACATTTTCGAAGATCACAACCTGACGACGTTCTTGGTTCAAAGTGTAGTGGGTAAACCAATATGCTAGGGGAAAATCAGAACTTTACATTGTGAAGATTAATTAAAGCTTAACATCCAAAATCCAACAATAAAATTTCCTGTGTAAGGGCCTGTTCATATGGGCAGAAGTTATCCCGGTTAGCGAGAAAACTTTTCGACAAGTTTACGAGCGAGATCTCGCCCTGTTACGAAAATAATACGAAAAGTTACATTGCGTTCATATGAGACGAAAAGTTTTCCCGTGTATACCGAGATCTCGCTTGTTGACAGGCGAGATCTCGGTGACCGGGATGTTTTCTCCATATGAACACAACTTTCCCGCTTAGCGGGATAACTTTCTGTCGTGTCAGCAACTTTTCAATTCAATTGATGTTCAGTGCTACGTCACAGCCGGAAACTTTTCCCGGTAAGTGGGATAATATTTCTCCATATGAACAGAACAAAAGTATTTGGCTAGTCGAAAAGTTCTCTCGTTAACCGGGATAACTTTTGCCCATATGAACAGGCCCTAAGTCAAATATAAAACGCCCTGCATATGTAAATTTCAGAGAACGTGTGGTGATATCTGCAATCTCGCGGCACAAAACAATCTCGACTTGCAAAATGCTTTTGGAGTTTTGAAAGTACAATTTCTAAGTACATTCCTGGAGTAGATTAACCCATTGAGCGGCAGCACTCTCCCCTTGACAATAAAATCGTCTGGCGTCAGACAATAGCAAAATAATTTACATTAGATTAGATTAGATTACATTACATTACATTACATTATTATTCAGCTCACTCCCCATTGGGGGTTTCAGTGATCGATTACATCAAGTATTGCGATTATTTATGTTACTTACTTAGCCTAAGACTATTTATCTTTACAACAATATTGAGATATTAGACAGATTTAGATCGAGAACGAGACGACGTGAAAATGGCGTCAAAATAGCATATCCATACATGGGCACAACACGCCATTTTCACGTCGTCTTTGACGTCCGCGTCCTCGATCTAAATCTGTCTATTTTTCCTAACTGTGTTTATCCCAACTCACCCTGTCAACTTTTCCCTTCGGCGATGAACAGTGTAAAATAATAAAGTAGGGCGCATCAGGGGACGGAGGGAAATTTTGAAGCTTTTAACCTTCAGAAATCCCAGATACGCAACTAAAATTTGGCATTCTTAGCTTGTTTCCCTTTTTAACCTGCACGTTTGCCAATCAATGCTGAAAACAAGCTGAATTACATAGCAATTTTCCTGAAATTGTTTTTTTTTGGTGGGGGAGTGGAGTGTTACACCGCCTATATCTGATCTCTCTCCCGTCGCTACGTCCCTGACCATACATGGGGAGTTTGCGCATGTAAGACGGCGACGTCACGAAGATGGCAAAACAAATTGGTTGAAATAAATGGTTTAGCAATGTAAAGTATTAACCGGTACTACAATTCGGTTGTTCATACCTCGAGAAAGCCTCAATTTTCTAAATTCTAATTAGGCAATACGTTGACACACAACTCGCAACTGACATTATAAACATGACAATATTTGGCACTTTCTATATGTACGAATTAACAACATTTTTTAGCTGCGAAAATGAGATTGATTCCCTCCCTGATTATGCGCCTATCAAGACGAGGTGTAACATCCCCCCGGGCATATACCAGAGCATTTGACAGTGATCAAATTCCCCATCCCAAGTCAAAAAACGAAGTTCAAATGCCCTACATTCCACAACTAAGTGGTGGTCAAATGCCCCATTGTAAATTTAATTTGAAGGTTAAAATTCTTCAACATTCAACTTCCCCAGTCGATTCTGGTCTACTAATCTTGAACATAATTCACATTTTGACTTCGAAAATCTGTGCTTTTGACTGAGTCGATTTCACGAAACTTTGACCACAAATGTATGGTGGCCGAGCGTTGCCACTCGTTTTTTTTGTACATTTTACATTATTTTAAAGATTTTTTTACTTTTTATTTTTTTAATTAAAATGAAAAATAAAAATAAATTAAAATGAAATACAAAATAAATTAAAATGAAATACAAAATAAATTAAAATGAAATGCAAAATAATTTACAATTAAAATTAAAGTAAAAGTGAATTTCACCATGGCCGAGGGCTGCCACTACCAAAATATTCTTTATAATTTTTTTTTAATTAAAGTGAAAAATAAAAATAAATTAAAATGAAAAATAAAAGTAAATTAAAATGAAATACAAAATACTGATTTACAATTAAAATTACAAAGTAAAAGTGAATTTCACCATGGCCGAGGGCTGCCACTACCATAATGCACAGCGACCCGAGAGAAATTCCCATGAGCCGAGCACACTGGCCGAGCAGCGGCCGAGCGCTATCATAACATCCCATGAACCTTTGCCCGCGCGGAAAGCAACATGGCGGAGAAATGGCGAAAGTTCAAAGAAGATATGAAAAAAAAACGCTTGAGTGGGAAGAGCCAAAAAGGGAAAGATGTTTCCAAACGTGAAATAACTGTTCAAATGTTAAGCGCGGACGTGTTGGGCAAGGCCCAAAAGTATTCACGTATCGGCCCAAGGGAATTTGTCCAGTTATATGACGACGACGATGAAGATCTAGATCGATTTTATACAAAAGAAGAGATGACAATTGAACGAGTGAAGGATGCATGCCTGAAACATTTTGAACCGAAGGTTGGAAACAATGTTGTATGTGATATTCTTGCCGGTGAGCAAGGACCTTCCTGCGCATCCTTGAAGCAAATACCTAATATGAATCTTATATACGTCAGATTCATAAACAAAAGCTCGACAGCAGATGCGCCTGTATTCGTTGATGATACTGACCCAGTTCATCCGCAAAGCACAACTGTAAAACGAAAGGGCCCTAACTCTGTTCCAAGTCCAAAAAAAGCTAAAATCTCAACACCAATGCCCAAGAGTCTCTCGGTAACCCATATGTTGAAACTAGGTAAACTTATAAACAAGTCTACCACTACCATCCACTTGTATGGATTTAATTTGGCAGATATGAGCTGGTCGTCTTCACCAAGGGCAGTTGAATTTAGTGTTTCAGAAGATGTGCTCGGAGAAGGTGCATTCCGAAAAGCTTATAAAGCAGAATCAAAAGATGAGAGCTTTGCTGGTTCATGGGTAGTCAAAGAATATAATGAAAATGCATTGGATGTCATTGCTGAGTCCAATCAAACTCTCGAAACCCATACAAAGAAGGTTGTACAAATGCACAGCTTAGCCCAGAACTTTGCAAGCCAACTGAAGACAAGTGTTGAGCAAAATGGCATGCAAGAATCTTTTGGTGATTGTTTTCATTATGGGAGTGTCTACTTAGGAAAAAAAGGTGACGAATTTGTCACAGTTGAAGAGTTTGTAGATGGAGAGTTTAGTAAGTATATAAACAATGATGGCACATTGTGCAAGAATGTCAACGAAGTTATATTACAGAAAGCAGAGTGTCTTTCTCATTTTTCTTTTGAAAAATCCAACAATCAGGTAATGGTGTTAGATATCCAAGGATGTGGCTACTCCCTTGTAGACCCAGAAGTTGCATCATCTTCCCTCTTTGATGAAAATAAAGAATTACTTTTTACCACAGGGAATTTGTCATTTGAAGCAATTGCAAAATTTAAACTCATTCATAGATGTAATGAGTACTGTGAGCTTCTGAAGCTTAAAGTACTTGTATAGAAAGAATACACAAACTGCTGTTAGGGGAAAGTAATGATGTATCTTTAAAACATTGTTCTTATTTCAGTTTGGTGTATAACAAGGACACCTAAAACTTGATATTATCGACATTATCTGTTAGTTACTCTTGAAGATTCATTAATGTCTTTTAAGAACATATCAGACTTTAAATCGCATCCCTAGTAATGTGGTAGCAAAGAGTGACTGGGCAAGCATCTGTTTAACACCAGGTTATAATAAAAAAACTTTTATGAACACATTGGGCAATTTAATTCAAGTCTTAAATTAACAGTTGGAAAACATAGTAGGTCCAATGTCTTTTACCACTTTTGGTGACTAGTGTTTGCAGTAAAGATTGATCACCATTTATGTTTTTGCTTGCTACACTGGTTTAAATAAATTATTACAAAGCCTATTTGAATTGTAATCAAACCCCAATGTTTCGACACTCCAGTCTAGTGTCTTCATCAGGGGTAATCTAAAATTGCAATGTAGCTTCTTACATACCCAAAGGATGACATCACCTGCCAATGAGATGCATGTATTCCTCTGGTAAATAGGCACTGTCATCCCTATTCAAAGGATGATTACTCATTTATATGCCACACTAGTCAAAGACTATGCCTAGAAGCATGGCATATAAATATGAGTAATCATGCTTTGAATAGGGATGACGGTGCCTATTTACCAGAGGGATACATGCATCTCATTGGCAGGTGACGTCATCCCTTGGGTATTTAAGAAGCCAACGATTGTAACTTCAGATCACCCCTGAAGACACTAGACTGGAGTGTCGAAATGTTGGGTCTTGATTACAATTCGACTGGGCTTTGTAATCATTTATTTAAACCGGAGTAGCAAGCGAGAACATGGTTGATATACCTGGTTGCAGTGAACGAACAAACTTTGATCACCATTTGTTTTTCTTTCCATCTATCCAGGATTGTTTTTGTTTAAACTTTACATGAGAACAACAAACATCAAATCAATTTTCAGAAGTTATTGAACTACTTTAAATTAAGAACTTAACCAGACTGGTTGCTACCATGTTTCTAAGGATTTGGTTTAAATCTGTATTTACAAAATGAATTTAAATTTAGTTTACATCTATATGTAGCATCTACAATGTTGTGTTAAAGTTTTCTTTGAGATATATGAATGCAGATGCACAATCTTTAGGTTCTATTTTTTCTGTTTTTGGTAGAAGCGATTCACATCTTCTAAATGAGGCATCAAGGAAGTCATCTTCCATATCTTGATTGCACAGACATGCATCTATAGACATCTATTATAAAGAACATTAAAATTGACATGTTAAAATTAACTATTATAATGTTGTTTCAAGTATAAGTATGCATCTTGGCATTCATTTGGTTTGATTGTGTCATGATCAGGGATCAGTCTTTCACATTCTGCTCTAACATTTGGCTCCAAATAGTCATCTGGTACTTGCAAAATGCCAGATAGGGTAGCTGCCTCCTTCAGCTGTTCTTCAGTTACTTTTAGGCCTGTAAAATAAGGTACTATGTAAAGGTTACAGAATGGTCATATGTGCTCCATACAAGGATGGATTTTCTGGGGGATGCACACCCCCCAAAAAAATTTCCACCCCCCCCCTGCCAAAATTTAAAAGCATTAAATTAAACTACCGTTAATTAAGTAAGATAGAAATATTAAAATCAACATGTTTCTATATATGCTTTTTTGCAGCATATTAACGTAAAAGTAAAACACACTTGACTTACAAAAAATAAGTTCACGTGCTCATCGGCACCACGCGTTCGCACATTGACAATGGATTCAGACAGGTTTGACAGGTGTACATAACCCTGTCAGATTTTCCAAAGAAAGAAAATCTATAACCTTCCATGTAATAATGTATATAATTAATTTAAAGGATATTCTGTTTCATAAAATGGATGTTGTCTAATCTATTATTGAAATTTGATTATGGACTACTGAGCGTATTTAGACCCACTGATCATTGCTTTGGCAATTGAGAATCAGGAAATGATTGGGAAGCATTCACGCTCTTGCAGTTTGGTTTTTAGTTCGTCGTTAGAGTTGGATTGAAAGCGTGTAGATCTAAATCGATGTGTCAGCAATTAGCAGATCCTATATTTTTATCACTAGGCACTAGCTAATACACTTCAGAAAAGGTTCAATTCATTGTTTGAGCTGCGTATTAGTAAAAAATTCACTTAAAAACATGCATTTTCTAATCATTAATAAAATTAATTTAAAAAGTGACGCCAGAATGCAGGAAATGCTGTTTCGGAGCCCAATTTAAAAATTTTCCGGGGGGGAGCATAGTTGGGTGAACCTAGTAACCGGTCATCAAAAACCCTGGATCCGCCCCTGCACAAGATCATTGCCACCCC
>CACRXK020001403.1:0-54950 GCA_902702795.2 Paramuricea clavata | reverse complement strand
GAAACAATGACGATAAATCAGTCAAGATTTTATATACATAATTTCAAATGCCCCGGGCCGATGAATCAGTCAAGATTTTATACATAATTTCAAATACCTGGAAAAGTTATAAAATATGCTTTGAGATTGTGTTTTTAATGACTATTTTTACAAGGTTCTGCAGGCCCTGCTGTTTTATGCAGACATTCCAACTACTCGAGGTGAAATTTATGGAGACTGTTCAGTGAATTGAAATCTAGTTCTAAGTTCTTCTGGGAAAAATAATAAAAATTAAGTCTTCTGAAATGGCGTTTCCTGCATTTTGGGAAGATGTTGTTATACGTGAACCTGTAAATTGCCATAAATTAACTTCATAAAAAGGTCAAGACAGACTATTATGTTGCTAAAAACAGTATATCTACGATTTTTTTACGATATTTCCTGAATATTTTGAAAAATCGGGAGAATTTGATAAAAATCGGGAGACCAGGAGATTGCATGAATTTTCGGTTGACTTCCTGTAAAATCGAGAGATTTGGAGTGTCTGTTTATGTGACCTTCCCATAATGCAGCAGGAACTTGTTAACAGAACAAATGTTAACAGAACTTGATATTAAAATCCAAATATTAATTAATCAGCTAAAAGTGACTTTATGCATCAACACTTGCCATATAGTCATTTATGATAACATTTTTAAATATGGCAGTAATTTATGTTAAATCGTTCTGATGACTGATATTTTATTAATAAATTAAAATCCAAAAAGGAATATTTAGAGTTAAAACTACAATTTTAACAGTAATATCGGCAACAAAAATATACCCAATGAGTTGGATTTATCAAGTTCTGTTAACATTTGTTCTGTTAACAAGTTCCTGCTACATCATGAGAAGGTCACAGCAGGGCCTGCAGAACCTTGTAAAAATAGTCATTAAAAACACATGTAATTTAATACTATCTCAAAGCATATTTTATAACTTTTCCAGGTATTTGAAATTATGTATAAAATCTTGACTGATTCATCGGGCCGGGACATTTGAAATTATGTATATAAAATCTTGACTGATTTATCGTCATTGGTTCTTTTTTTGTCATACCCCCCCCCCCGGTATTCGCGTATTTGAAAAAAAAATATAAATTTACTAATGAACACGTGTTGCATGCATCAGAATGCGAAAGCGGCGCCAAAATTATGGTCTATATAATTACAATTAAACTTTAATATTCCTTTAACGAAAATAGATAATACACTCATGGATTTTGTTCCTTTTTCATTGACTCACCTAAAATCATCAGTTGCACTTTGTCTTTGTTGATCAACGACATCGATATTCGGAGACCGAGTAGCTGTAGCTCTTGCGTTGTTTATCGGGCTGGAGCTCTGTGGCTCTGATTCCAATTCCTGTAACGCTTTCTTTAACGCATCTTTCGCACGTTGTAACCTGTCGTCTTCTCTTGACATTTTTAAACAATTTAAAAAGGACAATAAACAAATGAAGCATGAAATTCTTCTTGACAAAATATATACGCACATTATGAAAATCAGAAAATGCAAAATGTGAAATAAACGAGTTTGATGTTACCACTTACCACACGAAAAATTTTCATTTTCCACTTTTCTTCCCGTTTTTCAAAATTTCCATATGGAAAAGAGACAATTTTCTTTTACGATCCATTGCCTATCCAGTACGATTCATTGCCTATCCAGTACGATCCATTGCCTATCCAGTACGACCCATTGCCTATCCAGTACGACCCATTGCCTATCCAGTACGATCCATTGTCTATCCAGTACGACCCATTGCCTATCCAGTACGTGACCCATTGCCTATCCAGTACGACCCAATGCCTATCCAGTACGATCCATTGCCTATCCAGTACCAACCTTATGTCTATCCAGTTCGACCCATTGCCTACATTTTTTGCGCACACAGTGTTCTGCTCAGCACACCTTGGTGTGTTTTGTAGCACACCTTGGTGTGTTTTGTAGCACACCTTGGTGTGTTCAGTGACAAGAAAACACACCTTGTGTGCTATTTTAGCACACCTTGTGTGCTAAATAACACACCAAGGTGTGTTGTTTAGCACACCTATTTTATATATATATATATATATATATATATATATATATATATATATATATATATATATATATATATATATATATATAATTGTTTGTCATTGCTTTTCTTTGTAATCGTCTTGTCATTTTAATTTTATGCTATTTCCTAACCTATACGTCGTTTCATCTTGTTTATCTCTTCGTCTCGTCTTTTTTCGCCGTCTTACTTAAATATATTAATTAGCTAAATTCAAATGTTTCCTGACTGATTTCCAGTGGCAAAACGTGCGGCTAAGGTCCACCTCTTCTGCACCAAGCCCGCAGGAAAAAAAAAAACTCAACAGCTCTAAAGTATCTTCGGTGCAAAATGTAGCGCCATATGAGGATGACTTTTTTATATCTCCAGCTTAAGCATTCATAAACTGGTAGAAATTACATGCTGGAATTGCAGTTAATTGATGATACAAACTTTCTCTTTTTATGTTATTGTTTTAAGACCTTTTAAAAATTGATGAAATACAGCTCAGCCTTGCAGATTGGGGGTCTCCAGTGTTTCCTAGGCGACGCCCAGTGATCTTATACTTAATTCGGTATCTCGTGCGCTTGTGTGAATCACATATGCATGGAGGTGACAAAGCATCTGAACTGTTCAACGGATTATTTTACTTTAAAATTGCTTATGGGCTGCCTACAGCTTGGATTGCATTAATCCGTAACAACGCCTATATAGATAAAATGAGATTACCCAAATCTAATCTCATCCCACTTCATCGTCGTTTGACATGTTTCAAAACTATTTATTTTCACATTGCCAGTTTAGGTTAAAAGCTATAGAACTGAAAAGGATTAACACCCCATACTTAAATTCCCATTTTGAGCGAAGGAAATATACTCAAGGCCTATAATGTGGAATGAAAACCAGTTACGCTAAAATTTATCAACTTTTGCATTATTTCTCTAGTTTTACCTTTCCTATACAGTATTTCAATCGTGCATGGGTGTGAATATTTATACATGCAGGTATCGATTATATCGAAATAGAACAAATATAGACTTTATACGGTCTTAAACTATAGCTTCCCTTTTATCAAGTTTGATTTTGATCCAAATTACTTTGGTGTGCTAATAAATATGAAAACTAGTTTATATTGAAATTTCAGGGTATTTATCTTCTGCCTTTGCACAATTCACAATTATTATACTGAGGCATGCATATATTTTAAGGTAATTAAGATTTTTTAGGAAAAGTAAATAATCAATCCCAATGCGTCATTGGCAAATAATAATATTCACAAATATGGATAAAAACGTAATTTTAATTTTAATTTTAATTTGCTGGCTATATTATATTTACTTAAATTAATATAATTACACAACAAATATATTTCATTCAGTATACATAAATTGGAATTCGGACGGAGGAAAACAGTTATTCTCTATGATTTGTGGTTAAAACAACGAGAAAACTTTGAAAAATAACTGGAATATGTCTATCATTCATTTTTTGCTTGCAACAACGGTTTGTATTTTCCTGCAGCAGTGTAATGGTAAGTATTGATTTTTGACAAAAAATAACGTTTTCTAGAATATTGATCTTAAATTAATCAGCATTTTCAATTTCGAAAGTGCTACATGCCAATGTATATATATAGTGTATATTGTTGTAGAATTGTAGAGCTTAAATGAATTGGAATTCTTTAGCTCTCCGCGTACTTTTGGTTATGGACGGTTTTACTTTACAGCAAACATGTGACTGTAATATCCAAGTGGACTTTTTATGTCATTGTTAATCTCTTTTTCTATCATGATGTTTTCGCTGCTCAATTAATAGTAACTAAGCTTATATATGCAAGCGATGTTTTTGTCAACACGGATGTGACGCCAAATTAAACTAATTTTAGCGCCATTTTGCGTCATAGTGCTCGTGGAAGGAAGAGAAAACTTTAAAAATCTAATGTTTTGTCATATATGTTGAAGAATACCACAACACCACTCACATTTTGGGATATTCAGGAGTAGATCAGTAGGTCCCGTCCTTTCTTCGATAGGACTGTTTTAAAAGGGATATAGCTGTAGGTATAAAGGATTGCCGGTGTCTTTTAGAACACGATACAACATATGGTAGATTACTTGTTGTTCTTAGATCGTGTTCATGGGTAAAAGGTTGGGGGATAAGTTTATTACATGGGTTGATCGGATCACCTAGAATTCTTTGGTATTCCTTAACAGTTAGGTGTGCCCTTCTTTGTTCTAGCGTTTCAAAGTTGCACCGAGATGTGCCGAGGATTTTGATGCATCTGTTTTGAATGCTCTCTATTTCATCAATGAGATATTGTGGTAAACCACCCCATATCGGAGCTGCATACTCTAAAACAGGTCTAATCTTTGATTCATAACATGTAATATCTAATACGGACCTCAGGAGAAAGAGTCGCTCTACGACATTCTCTCAGACTAAATATTCGTTTATTTGCTTTCCTTACAATGTTCCTGACATGACAGTTCCATTTCAAATTGCAGCCGGCCTCAGACATTATATGCGGGTCAGTTTTATGGACCCCTACGACGTCTAATTGTAAAACTGGAAATGCGCTGTGTTTTACAAAATAGTATGCTTGATTACATATTATCTGGTGGCACATAGGATTGATATTTTCTGTTGAGCAATTTTGTATCAAGATAATTTAAGGGCCTTCGTCGTCTTGGGGACGGACAAAATACCCCATGCCACGCCCTACCCACTTCCTTAGTCCAGACATACCATGAACGGTTTCAATTTCCGTTCACGGTTTAATTTTAACCAAAGGAATTTTTATATCACTAAGCTACCAGCCAACGATCGAAGGAGTATATATCCAGATCTTGCCATCATCATCACTATTACAATGTCATATAAGGTCATGCAACGTCGATGGGATAAAGGACAGCTCGATTAGGGCCTAGGATTGAAACAGTATTATCATAAATTGAAATAGCCCCGACCAGAACGGAATGAGTGCACTCTCCATCATCCTAAGTTTAGGAATAATCCAATAGCTAAACTGAAATTGACATGAACTCTCATATACAGGAACAGATCCGATATGCAGATTTTCCTAGATTAAGATATATTGGAATACTAGAAATACATGCATGCACCAACCCCGACCCTCGCTTATATTTTCGAAACATTAATTTAACATGAAGAATTAGTACTTGGCCAACATTGAACGCAGGCATGGCAGCACAATATTTTAAAATTTTAAATATTTTTGTACAAAATGGCAAAAATAGTTGAAAGATTATACCGAAATATAAACTGTAAGTATGTTATTTTGGTGGAATAACCATGTTCGCAACATTACAAAAAAGTGAATAAATTATTATTCCTTCTTCGGGAATGTAAGAAATCCTCCCTACCACCCGGAATTGGGCTACTGACATACACGACAAAGATTAGGCCAATAAAATCCATAAGAGAGAATCCTTGGACATGCAACAAGCTGAAAAGATTAGTGGAAGTCCCAAACAACCCATGTAACTGCCATCTATAGCAACCAGAAATACACAAACGTACGAACTGAGGAGGACTAGAGGCAGTTTTCCAAGACAGTCCTCAAAAACACACAGACATCGTACGTCTTTATTCCAAGGGCGTGTACATTAACAAGTCATGCATAAATTATATGATTATTACTGTATATTCAATTGTATTTAAAAAGTTTTTCAACTTTAACTGAATTTTTTACACATTTCATTAGGCTTTACATATATGCATTAATATATTTTTACATTGTAAATCCATTGTATTTCTATGCCAAAGATGCATGGATATTGTTTAAAACTATTATATATTTTCCATTGAATGAGCTTTCACTTAATCTAAAATTTGATCTTAGTTTAAACGCTTCATGAAATGTTTTGAAATGTTCATTCAAGATTTTAAATATTACTAGAAATACATGCATGCAGCAACACCTCGCCTATATTTTCCAAACATTGATTTAATTTAACCTGAAATATCACTAATTGATCGACACTGAACGCAGGCTCGCGTTTACGTCGTGTTGCCGTGGCAACTGGCAACTGCCAACACGATAATTATAATTTTTATTCAGTACTTGTACAACACGGCTAAATTAGTTGAAAGATTATTGCTTTTAACTATATAACAATGAATTTGCGAAATATGCGGTATGGTGTTCTGCATGGATTTTGAGAGCTTTGATTTATGTAAAATTAAACCTGAATCGCTTCGTAAAATGCTTTGAAATGTTCATTTTAATAACTAAACTGCTTTGCCGACAGGGGCGTAGGAACTGGGGTGGCAGGGGGGCCATGGCCCCCCAAGTTTTGGCAAGTGCCCTTTTTCCTGGAGCAAAGTGCCCTTTTTGTGCCTGAAAAATTTTCATTAAATTTGCATTTTTTGTCCAAACCAAACTTTTGAAAACCTCAATCTATGATTTTTCCCGATAAATGTTTTAGTTTCCGAGAAAAATATCATATATTGGTTTGTCCGGAAAATTTTTTTTATATTTAAGAAGAAATATGTTATGTCCGGAAAATTTGTTTGACCCCTAAAATGGTACACTGACCGAAATTTTTTTGGCGACGGGGGGGGGGGAAAGGTCGCCAAAAAAAATTTTGAGATGCCCTTTTTTTTTAAAGTGCCTGCCCCCCCGCCCCCAACTTTTCTAAGCTTCTTACGCCCCTGTTTGCCGATAAACTGTTTTACTTCAAATTGTTAGTAATTTCAGTTAGGTCTTCAAATTAATTTGCTCTCCTTTACATTTTACCTTTTTTCGTAAATTAAACAGGGTAATTTAGGAAACTTACAGCTTTATTCAAAAGGGAAACAGCACAGCATGTTTTGCGCAATAAATTATTAAAGCAACAAAATTCATATTAAAACACTATATAAACATTCAAAGCAAACTTGCCCTATATTTCACGATTTTCCATAGTAAATCAATTCTTCTCATTTCTTCAAACAAAAATTGCTTCAAAGTTCATTGTGCGAAACGTAATTTTCCAAATATATGCTTTTGAAAATTGAAATCTAAATCCTGCTCTAATATCCTTATTGTGCTTAACCTACTTCTGCAAAACAGCCATATTTTGAGATCAGTGAGGAATTAGTCCACCCATGGGTTATAGATTCATGTCTCGCTATTTATAATGCTAACCCTAATCCCCACTCTAACCGTAACCCTAACCGCTAACCCTATTAGCGAGACATGAATCTATATCCCACCCATGAACGATAGTCACGCGCCCACGATAATTGATGAACTTTCGACTTCGCTAATGTTCCTTTCCCCGGGTTTTAATAGCCGGTGGAGTATCCTCGCCGTGGGCTAACGCCCGGAACAGCGCTCCGTGCCGTTGGCTCGGGGAAAAGTGCTTTTACCTAGAAACTATTTTTAGATTATTAATAAATCAAAATAATTTCAAATTAATGAATAACTCCAGTAACTATTTAAGTTTTTTCTTAAAATATACAAGTAACTTTATAGCTACATTTAAAAGGAAAGCAATGCATGTTTTACGAAAAAAATTGAAGTACATAACAAAATTCATAATTTAACATAAACATTCAAAGGAAACTTACGCTATATTTCATGACCATTTCTCATAGTATATCAATTCTTCTTATATTTCTTGAAGACAAAATTGCCTGAAAGCTCATTGTATGAAACGATTTTTCAAATATATGTTTTTGAAAATTGAAATATTGCTTATCCCACTCCTGGCAAACATCTACATTTTCTAGATCAGTGAGGTACTCCCATACACACATGACACAACTTTAGATTTCGCTAATGCTTTCCTTTCTTCTGGTGTAAATAGCCGAGCGGAATTTGTATCCTCCACCCCCCCCCCCCCAGGCTTACGCCCGGAATGGCGCTGTGCCCTTTAACTGGAAGATTAACCATGTAACCAACCTGAATTTGACAAAAAAACCGGGAAAATTCTCTCTAGATTGCGTAACCGCTTACACAAATAGCTGGGCTCAATTTGTTTAGTAGTTACTATATAATTAATGTAATAAATGGTAATTGGATCAATTGAAAATAATATTCTCTTCCTTTCTTTGTCATTTCATTGTGGTATAATATATTTAAATATATGTGAATAAAACTAGTGTTGACCAAGTTCCTTTCCTAAATGTAGAAATAACAACTGGAATATGTGTCCTAATGAATTTTCCTGAGTGGTTTAGAGCGCAGTGGAAATATTAATGGCGACAATTATCTTCACAATATTGAGTATGGCTACTGTTGTAAGCCACAAAACAGTCCAGTTGGATACAAACATTGTTTCAAGGCAAATGTTTGGGATCATTTCAACCATGATGATCAGGGAATGATATCGTGTGGTCGTCATGGTTACTACATTACTGGTATATATAGATCAGTGGGTGATTTGGTTTATTGTATTGAGAAGTGTATGTGCTGCTCAATGAAGTAGTAATTAATCAGGTGAGTTCTTCTCAGTAATAACGTCAGTTCATATTACCCCCACCCACCCTTCCTCCATGATATATCATCTCCTCCACTTATCCCGCGCCCCGTTTAATGCTGTTTTATGTATGATATTACTGTGACCGGAATAACATTGAATGGGAGGTGCGGCCTTATAAAATGTAAAAAAAAACCAATTAGGGGGAAACTAGTGCGAGCGTTGAGTTGTTTTATTAGCTTTTGGCCGAGATTGTTGGTATCATTATATTATCTCAAGTTTAATCAGAAACTGCGTTGGTTGCCAGGCGTGCATATACAGTCTTTCTAGTGTATTTAAGATGACTGGGATGACAAGAATCGATGTGGTATAGTAATTGAAATTCACGTTAATCTTCACTTTAGCTGTAAAATCCTTATTTCAATTTGGTGGTAGCCGTACATGCATGCAGCACCACCCTTGCATTTGTCCAGGTGCGCATTGTTATAAACATAAATACAGACTGATTTTGACACAAACAACGAAGGACAAGCCAGCTAAAGACTATATATATATCATGTCCACAAAAATAACTTGATCACGACAGCCGCGACCAAACACCGAATACATGCTCGGAAAGTTGAAAGTGCAAACTTGTTTCTCATTTTTCGGGGTGGGGGTTGTAGAAAAAAAGCCAAAACTGTTTATGGCTGCTTGATATAAGCTTTGAGACTTTCATTCAAACTCTGGAATCCACGTCATTCTAATTTCTGTTCCTTTTTCTTTTTCTTTTTAAGGCTCCCTAGAGTGCTAGCTGATAGAGCATCAAATATATTGTTCTCCGATACCTCTTAATTGATATCTGATATAGTTAATTTATGTATACATAATTGTCATGTATTGATTACCTGATCGAATCTAATATAATTACAAATGGTCTCCATTTATTCAATATTCAATATATCTATGAATCACTGACTGCAGGATCAGAAATGTCTGTAGTCAAGAATTTTCAGGCAACCGGTGGGTTAGCAAAACGTCGATCGGTCGATAATACTATCATTAGCATCTCTTCCAAGTATTCAGAAAAAATTAAAATTGAAGGAAACTCAAGCAAAAACTGGATAAGTAAAAGGAGTATTCTATCTTTCATCAAATCTGTTAAACTCAGACCATTTTGCAATAGCTCTAGCTCCCTAAAATTGGGCAAACTTTAATGTGACTAATATATCGAAACTATGAATAGCCCCGACAATTGAGTGATACTACTCTTTGTAAGAAAGTTGACTTATTTTTTGAAACTGCTAAAATTTAAAACCTCATATCCACTACACCTCGCACATATCTGTCAAGGATTCTTGCCTAAAATTCACATAGTACCGCCTCATGTCCCATTCTTTCTCATTATCTTATGATCGTGTCATGGCATCCTTGGTTAAGGATCGGAGTTACCATCGAACCAAACTAATCCCATACCTCAGTGGATGACTGTCTTGGCAGAGGATTATATTCTCGTGTTGAATTGGAGCGTTTTATTAACTTTGTTAATAACTTCGAACCAGCAGCACTCCAGTTCACATGGGGATAAGTAAGACCAGTGTATCATTCTTAATTTTTTTTGTTTATCAATGGCAATATATAAACTAATCACTTCTATATTCTAAAAGCGCACTGACTTCCACAGCTATTTTCAATTTTCCTCTTCGCACCCCAAGCCATCCAGACCACAACACATCCTTCTTTCTTTTCCATCGTCTTGGTCGCATCTGCAGCAGATGTGGCTTCCCATCCTATTATATTGGGGGAAACGGGAAGAGGACAAAGTTGAGGACAAAGTTTGGTGAGCATCGGCCTGCTGGCCCCGCCTGAAATTTCTGAATTCAAAACATACTAAGGCTGGTAACTCGTTTAACTACTTGCGCTCGAGATATTGTGTGTTTAGTCGAGTGAAGCGATTTAATTAAATAAAGCACGTTAAAGGCTCCTTTCCACTCATTGCTAAAACCAACTCGCAAGTTCGTTGCGAGTGTTAATTCGCATCCAACTAAACCTTACTGTCGAACAATGTGATTGGATGAATTCACTCGCAGTAATTTTCAAGTTGACTGGTGCTATGAATGGAAAAGAGGCTTTAAGGCAAGTTAATGTTTCAGGGCAGACTTACACGATAAACTACGGGCAATGAGAAAAGCAAAATTGAGGTTTTGCAGGTTTTTGACATTATACTGATTGTTTTGACCATTTTCATAATTTGTTTTTGTCTAAGGAATTTACATTTTTTCTGTTTGAGGGCAAGTTTAAATGAAGACGAGTTTCCTGGCGCCAAAACACAAAAGGCAGTTTAATTAAATTAAGTTGTTTGAAAAGTTAATTAGAAAATGACGTATCGGTACAAGAATAAATGCCGAGAAATTCGGGAATGGAGAATTAACTTATCTAATGATACCCACGTATTTTTGAGATCTCATGTTTCAAAAGCAAGGCGCCGGCAAAGATATTTTATTTCCGGTTGCCGAGATTCCCGGGCAAAGTGTTTACATGGTTACATATAATCTCACCTAGGCGGGATCCCGCCTCTTCCTGCCGGGAACTCGCCAAAGGGAAGTTAACTTGGTTGCATTATCGGTGCCTTAGGTGCCCTACAGTCCGTATGTAAACAAAGCCTTTGTTTACATTTTTGTGTCCAAAATATTGAGCTTTATTCGACAACTATTTATATTTTCAAGCTTCTAGAGTATAATAAATGATTAAGAAACAACAATCAGGCTTTTCAAGAACCCAAAACATAGTTAAACTGTTTGTATCATAAAAAGTGGGCTCCTATGTGCACATGCGCAGATCGGACTGTAGAGCACCTTTATAAGGTGGGGGTCTACCTAATTAACCACTCGAAAAAATCGATTTTCATTTTTTGAGCCAATCTCGTTCCCCGAGCCTGCGATCCTCGGGAAGGAATCGAAGGCTCTGGGATAATCCGTTTCAGGGAGGAATCTGATTGGCCATTGATAAGGAATGCGTAGTTCAATCTTAGCCATGATTCTTGGCTTCCGGTAACGGATTATCCCAGAGCCTTCGATTCCTTCCCGAGGATCGCAGGCTCGGGGAACGAGATTGTTTTTGAGCTAAATACATATCAAACTTTCGCAATACAAAAAGTAGTTTCAAATTTCACGGCTTCATATTTCACAATATTTGACCCAAAACAAGGCAAAATTTTGCACTTTTTTCGCTCTTGTTTTTTATTCACAAAGAATTTCGCTCGGACACCTCCAAAATCATAAAATATAGGCCTTCGGACGTCTTTTGCATTTGTTTTACCGAGCAAAAAATGAAAACAATTAAACAAAGCCCGTCACTTTTGGTGTGTTTAGAAGCGGTTGCGCATATATTTAATAGTAATTTACACTACGCAAATTTTGCTTTTCGATGTATTGTTTGGCTTACAATTCCTAAGGATGTTGAAGTTTACAGCATTGTGATTCACTGGTTTTTGAAAGCATCTTCAAAATATATAAAATCATTCTAAATTATCATGTTATAGAGTAAGGCAAAACCTTGATAGAAAATTAAAGATTGTTGACCCAGACCCGGAGTGTTAGTACACGATTGCATTGATAAAAGCTACTTGTCATGTATGTTCACTTCAACTAAGTTCACTTATGTACCTCTTTGCACCTAATTTGGAAACTTTTCCAAGCGCCAGTGGCGCCGCCAGCGCGATAATTGGGGGGGGGGGTTCGAATATTCATATCTTCGTGTTCTGCATTATTAACTTCTTCTGAAATCTATTGTTTTTATGCGCCACTGCCAAGCGCATGCCCACGCCAGTGAAAAATGCTTAATTAAATACTCCAGATAGAAAATTATATTTATACACAGTTACAGTAAGTACGTGTTTTTAAACTTTTCTTGGAATAGCTAATTGTCGATACGTGAGACGTGAAATGGCTGTTTAGCCTGTTTTCTTCACGTGGAAACGTCATCTGAACTCCCTCCCCCATTACTACCCCCTTTACCACCCACTTTATTACCACACCCTTTATCACACAATTATTGCATAAATTGGCTTAGAAGTACACGTTTAACATAGTTTATTGCAAATGTTACTTAATTTAATAAGGGGGAACACTCGTAAGTCTCTTTTAAGCTCCCTTCAGTGACAGTAAGAAGTGAAATATAAACTTGGCAAAACAATATGAATCCCTTCCTTCCTGAAATGTCCATTCGTAGATGCAAACGACGGTAAATACAAATCGATTGATTTTAAATCAGTGTTTCCACAATCGAATTACAAAATTTCTTGTTCTCCGCCTAAAATTTCCTGAAAATACCTGCAAATAACCTGGGTTTTTCCTGGAAAATTCCTAATATTTTTTTAATGTCTTTTTACACTGGCCTGTAGGCCAAGTGTCTTAAATCCCTCTTTTTCTGTCTTTTCCTGGTTTTTTTTCGTAGTCGAGAAATCGAGTTTGCGTTAGCTCATCGCAGGCTCAGGGTGCAACGACTAAGCCAAAATGCCATCGATCCCCTCGGTTCCATGATTTACATAGTATAGTAATAAGTCCGTATTTATGTACGTAATAGCCGACTCATGCCATGCTTGTGGTGCATTTTTCGTTTATCAGCCCATACACTTGTACGCACGCGCACAATTCCGAACTCCAATGGCGGCTTTTCACAGAGTGATCAAACTATATTTTACACAGTTTCGTTGAATTTTCAAAGAATTGTGCCGGTTTCCTATGGATTTTACGTTGTGTCGTACTCTGGACTTTCTTGCGTGTTGAATTAATGTGTTTTTCTTTGTGTAACGACTCGAAAATTTAGACCCAGCGAATTTATACAATATATAGAAGGATATTTAAACAAGGACAAGTTAAAGGTTTGACAGTTTGACTTTTTAATAAACAACTATAAATATACGTCGTGGACTCATAACATCCGTTGTGTACTTGTGTTAATTTTTGCATCGCACTCTGGACTTTCTTGCCTGTTGAATTAATGTTTTTCTTTTTGTATTAAATTAAACGACTCGAAAACCCCAAAATTTCATAAATTTGTACCCAGCGAATTTATACAATATATTGGAATATAAACAAGGACAAACTCTCCGAACTCCTTACGATAGTTTTAGTCAAATGTCGACAATATACCTTTAAATACATGTATTAAAATATGTCGACAATATACCTTTAAATACATGTATTAAAATCCGCGCAGTACTAGAATTAAGAGAATTAGCGTAGCGCTGGCCGCTTAGCCTGTGTACAGCCGTAAATTCTCACAGGCTATGGCCGCTGGGTGCGGAAATTTTAGTACTGCGCGAAATATAATCCGCGCGAAAAGTTTTGTGGTAGCTATACTAAAGATAAAGCGTGCGTTCAAAATACCAACAAGAACTAGAACCATTATTGTATGGTTCTCATTTGCTAGACTTGCCACAAGTCGACCTCGAAGAAACGCATTTCGTTCGACGCGAATTTTAATACAAGTATGGTATCATATTTCATAATATAACAAACAATGTAAACGTACTAGCCATACATTTTGCCGAACATAACTTCGGCCCCTTTGGACATATCTTTTTCGTAATGATATTATTGGAACCAGAATCGAAAACACTATTTAAAGTGTTATTTTCAAGCTTGTGTCTTGAGATTGTCATCTTTTATTTCGGTATTTACAGAATATTTATATTTTTAGCGCGGCCCATGGAACGCACATCAAAACAACGGCATGATTTGCACGTGCATTGATGATTGATCGAGCTATAAACGTGCGTGCGAGTAAAAACCCGATATTCTGAAAAATTCTAAATAAATATTCCTACTCTGTGCCGTATTCAAACGAAACTTTGTATATGAAGGCGCTTGAATACAAGATGTATTTTACTCACATTGACTCTGAGCAAATTCTGAAGAGTCACTAAAGAATACTAAAGCAGGGTGCATTGCCTGTTAATGGGTTAATAAGAGACATTGGCAGATGTGTTTGTTAACCCATTTACTGACAGTACTCTGCCACTAACAAGTAAAATCGTCTGGCGTTACAGTGAAAATAGGTCTGGCATTAGCCAGAGTTAATACTAAAGTAGTGTGCATTGACAGCTAATAGGTAATAGACCTTAATATCCACTTTTGACCCAATGGCTTCATTTTCATGTTGGCTATTTACTCGTATTCCGTGCACACAATTTAAGAATGAGTTTGTGAACGGGCTTAAATGATGAACGAGAAGGAAACATTGGGGATATAACCAAGAATTGTGTAGAAGTATAAATTTTTGCATTCAGTTCATACGCCATAAAGGCAGCACTTTCCTTGCGATAGTAACTCCTAGTTATTGACTTGCACCATTAACGTCTCCCGAAAAGGTCTTTTATTTTTTAAAAAAAAGTCCATAAAATTTGCTTGCGGTTTAAGATTTGTATTCCTGCCTTTTGCACCATTGCACGTATCTCGTTATTTTCAGGCCAGTGTGAACGCCTGAGCAGGCGTCTTGTTCCTATTAAAATGTATTTCTTTTCAGTTTAGAGGCAACAAACGTGACATTTTTATTTAATCAGAAACCTAACACTATTTAATATATTATATTGTGTATAAAAAGGTAACAAAACACCTGTGCAGCTCTTCTACATTCCACACTATTTTACACCTTACAAGCTTACATAAGCTACAGCCGCAGGGTCTTTGCGACGGAGGTTGCCGCAAGGCCTCGTGTTTTGTCATGCTTGATCGAAGAGCCCAGTTTAGGGCATGCATATGCCAATTATGGTCATGACAACAAACTGGACTTGATTTGAGCTAATTTGTCATAAATGCAAACCACTGATACAAACTAGTATAGTCTAGTAATTTAGCACTTATTAAAATTTGAAGAATTTCCTTAGATTTCCCGAATCTTGGCAGATTTCCTGAATTTTCCTTCATCCTGAATTTTTCCTTTTCGATAGTAAAATTTCCTGCAAACAGGAAATTTCCTGCAATGTGGAAACACTGTTTTAAATTCAGGGCATTTTCAGAGGCATCAGGACAGAATGGCTCATCTCTGCAAGTTTAAAAATACAATTTTCAGTTTAGGCTATTCAGGAAAAGTTATCTTTAGGCATACGATTCTGTCTACACGCAGTGTAGTGACTGAAAGTACACAAGGCTGTACTCGAGTGCATCTCAGTGAAGACAGTGAGTGCAATGACGGTGATGAATTGAGGACAGTTGAGAAACTTATCTCTGGTAATTTGCTGGTTTATGATGACTTTATTAGTGAAGAGGAAGAAATGATGTTATGTGAAGAAGTTAGACCATCTTTAGAAAAGACAAGTTACCAACACGAACACTGGGATGATGTAAGTACATTTATACCGTAAAAGAACCCTGTCTATTATTAATAGACACTTGCCTTGTTAATACATTGCTGGCAGGCAAACTCCAATTGGCAGATTGCATGGGGGGGGGGGGGTTCACAACGGTTAAGGTCATGGCCTGGAAAATGGCTTTACCTTGCCGACCCCCCCTGGATTTTTGTCCCTAATTACCCCACCCCCTGGAGTTCTGTGGTTGTTTTCATCCCTCCCCCTTGATTTTCCAAGGGCTTTTTATGCCCCTCCCCTGAATTCTCCATTGTCCTCCTCCCCCTGTGCAAAAAGTAAATGCAATCTGCCATTATAAATTAAGTATGCTCTATTGTGATTCAACTATGACTGCAATTCACAATTAATGCTCTCTGGTTCTGTGCAGGCTCACTTTTCTCCCAGTGAGCCTGTTCGCAGGCTAAGGGAAGGGGTTAGATTCGGGTAAGGTTTCGGTTTTACTGTGTGAAACAACCGCTTGTCATTTAAATGAATGTATCAAATTAATTCACAGACAAATAGCCAAAGCAATTGTTGGTTCCTGTGACCGAACAAATAACAACCTCGTTCCATTTATCCACATGCATGCATGGACCCCCTCCCTACCTCCTGTTGACAAGATCTCTGATTTTAGACCACTGTTTTTTTATCCCCTTGAAATCCATTATTAAATTTGGGAAATAAATATGTCAAATAGCTATAAAAAATTATAGTTATCACCTACCGGTACCAAGTGTACAGCTTTTAGCAAGTACATTGGCTATGTTTGTTTGGCATACTTTTGCAAGTTGCCAATCACACATGAGGTGCAGATTCTGATTGAACCTAATCAAGCATGGAAGTGAGATCCGCACTCGATTTGACCAGAGACTGTGGCATCTCTTTTTGTATTTTGTTTTGCTTGCTGTTCCTTTTAAAGAGGTTTTGAAACCAGAGCAAAATTATACCTCTGGACAGAAAGGTCACATATTAATCAAGGTGCACACTAGTATGTCAAGCCTCATGATAACTCCAAGTGCAAGATCTTCACACCTTTATACATAAACCAGAATGCAGCCTCGCTTGCGCTTCTACCCTGATGGAAGAAAATCCCTTATATTTAAATGACTCCAAATTTTCTGAGCAGAGCATGGTCGTGTGATTGTTCAGAGCTTTTTCAATTACTCCATTTACAAGTGAGATTTGACTAGGATTAGGTAGAACAAACCGCAGGAAATGATGTGAAAATACGGTGTCAGCTTGTTAATTTCCACTGTGTATTTATTTAACCCATTGATGAGTACAATCATGTGGCATTTTACAGATAAAATGATAAAGTAGGGCGCATTAGGGCACAACACAACTTACAATAATTATTAAGTTCATGCACATACTGCACTGCAGACATTTATCGAACCTATTGAGCACCAGCACTCAACGAGTAAAATTGTCTGGCATTGGACAGAATAAAATAATAGTATGGACTATGGTGCATATTAGAACACAATCCAACCTAATTGGTTATGTTATAGTACTGTATAAGGTCGTACAGTACATATCTTGTGTGTACAGGCAGGGGTAGTATACGAAACAATCTTGAATTGTAATTTATGGCACTTTTCCATCATTTTATAGGAAAGGGGTGCTTGAGACATGGTGCATCTATATTATGTTCTAAAAGTTTATATAGCCAATTGAGTGGCAGCACTTCTTGATGAGTAAAATTATCTGATGTTACACAGAGTATTTTAATACTAAAGTAGGGTGCATCATTCATTTTGCCTCCATGAAATAACATTTCCTGCATTTAGCCAAAATTTTTGAGCAAAAATATATGGCCATTTTAAAAGAGGTTTTTAATGGCGTGTCGAAGAATATACAACGATGACTGAAGTTATTTGAGTACTTTCTTCCTTTTGCAGTGAATTATCCGCCTGTGTCACAATTTCGTCAAAGTATATTGTGAAAAATATAATTTAAATTACGGAGAAAGATTGAGTTTTTACTACTGTACAAGGATAGTAGAAGAAGAGTACTTATTAATATCCTGCAATATGTCAAGCTTGAAATTAAAAACTGGTTGTCAGAAATATTGTCACTTGAAAGTTTCGCTTTGTCAAACATATTGGCTCACGGTTTCTTTATAGTTGTTAATTGTTTCTTGATATGAGCAATTACTGTATGTTCGATTTTCCATATATGCAATATAAATGTGTACAATACATGTCCATGATTTTGAAAAAAAAACAACTAGTAACTAAAGTTTAATTTTCGCCTTTTCTTCAAATTTAGAAGTATAATACAATCTACCAAGTAACAGGTGCGCGCATTTGAAATATTTATATATGGCAGACGCAGTTCCTTTCTTAATTTCAACATTAAACTGCTCAGTCCTCGAAAACGAGCTTTCGGCAATGTTGACCTAATTAGAATCTAGTCGAAGTCCTACAACACGATGCTAAACTTTCAACAAAGTCATAAAAAACTTCTGAAGTTGTTTTGTGCGAAAATCTACAGCCGGTTTATCCTTGCATGCTTATGGAGAGTTTTTAATTTTTTGTTTGCTAATGTATCAGACATACTGTACTTCACACCTGAAATCGACCTTCGACATAAGAACAAATTAATCGTTCTCCATGCAACACCTTTTTCAGTCATACTTTGTGTACTGTATTAACCGTAAACAAAATGTGTATTTGTTACAAGATATATTACGCCTGTGTTGTTAAGTTCTAATCCTGGAAACTTGTGAATTATTCTAATGAAGAAGTAGGACTATAGGAATATATTAAAAATACGGTCATAGGAGAAACGAAATTTGGAATTCGTGTTTGCTAGTGTTTGCAGCTGATTCGAAATTGCAATTCCGAATCCGATAAAAAAAATTGCAATTCCGAATCCGATATAAAAAATTGCAACAGATGCCGATCTACGTCAGATTTAAGTAGGCTTTTTTTGCTGGCCTTGATTTTGAATTGTTTTTGTGGGTTAATTGCTAAACTTCACATCTGCTGTTATACATTACGTCAATGATACAAGAGCAATATAATAATATAGATGCAGTAGTCTTGTATTGTAGAATGGGTCTTAAAAGGACCATTGTCTTAAATCGTAATTATTGTTTAAAAAATAAATAATCAATCTGTGCAATGCCAAATCAATATAGGCTATACATGTGCACTTCATTTTAAAAATACGGCTGTTATTGGCATTGACGGTAATTCAACAATGTGAAGCAATGAGAAATTTCTCTTATTTTGAGACAAAAATTTGTCAATTTGCAGAGACGGTACCTTCGAACAGATTTGTCGTAAATCAATTGATCGCATGTGGCTTCTACGGCGTGCTGTTTATTTTAATAGTATTGCTTAACAGTATTTCGATTTTAACCATCTCACGTTCTTCTCAGCTGAAGGAGAAAGTCTGCTACTTTTTAATTTTCCTTCAATCAGTAGTCGACTTAATTTTTGGGTTAATCGTTTTACCTTTACTCACAGCGTATTCCATTGACCAAGACATCACACGTACACAAAACGAAGTTATATGTTGGCTTTATCATACGATAGGATTTTATCCAATGGCATTATCTCTGCTAATGTTTTGCGGATTAAGCTTTGAGAGATATATGGGTGTTGTGTATCCGCTTGTTCATCGTACAAAAGTGACGAAGAGGAGAATGTTTATGTTCTTCTGTTTTGCATCCTTGCTCTCATCTCTCATTTTTTCTAGCTTTGCTGAACGGGACCTATCCTTGCCTCGCATTACATTCGCTACCGGAGGAATTATGTGCCTGCTGTTTATTATATTCGTGTACATGAGCATTTTTTTGACGGCCCGAAAACGGCTGGATCCTCGCAATCGACCTGGAGTGGCAGCGCTGAAAAATGACTCACAGACGAAATTGAAAATACGTTTCATCAGGGAACTTAAGTTAGCGAAATCGTGCTTTTTAGTCGTATGTACATTTGGTTTCTGTTTCCTACCTTCCATGATTCTTGCATCGTCGTTATTTTCTTATGTGGAAAGGGATACATTTCTTGGTATCTGGTCCTGGGCGCATTTCTTATCCGGACTGAATTGCTGTTTCAATTCGTTGATATTTTTTGGTCCAAACCAATGTTAAGGAAAGAAGCGACAAAAGTCTTAAAGAAATGCTGTTGTTCTGAACTATCCTAAGAAAGGAAATAGCTTTGCAAGGAACATGATTATATACTACATGCATGTACAATAGCTAAACTAACAAGTATCAAAGAAAAGAACGAATACTAAGAAAGGAAATAGCTTGGCAAGGAACATAATTATATACTGAATTATATACCAAAGAAAAGAACGAATACTATAGAATTTTTGGACATAGTAATACACAACAGATCTAGACGGTACAATACACGTTTCTCGGTGTACGTAGTTGTTCTTGTAGTACTAACCACTGACAGGGTGCGATAAGTCGCGTACTTACGTATCGGAGGTACTCCAATATTACGGTCTGGTACTTCCTTGTTTTCTGCCACGTACCACGCGGGCACGTGTAACTCTTGCTATTTGCGTACTTACATTTTGCTGGTACCTCATGACCAAGCCCAAGGTAGTCAATACCGTTATTTAGTTGGTATATCATGTGTTTGAGATGTCTTGGCATGAAACGTGATTGGACTGATGGCACTAAGAAACGTTGGAGTTGATTGCTTGTGTATGCAATTGTGCTTCTTTTCCTACCTCGTAGTCAGAACGTACTTCTCAGAAACCTGTACTTTATGAACCTTATTTTAATGACTATAAAATATACATTGAGGACAACAACCATTGGCGTACCAGTCAGGTACGACTAAAAATATTGAATTATCGCACCCTGACTGAACAGAGGGTATGAAGCGCCCTGAATGTACTGCATCTAAGTTATTGTTCTGCGTAGGAATTACTGCAAGTTTTAAACGTACATCATCTTTGACTGCAAAACCTTCATCCGTACGTACGTTGGGATTCTGCAGACATTGCTTCAAAACCGTTGATAATTAATGATTTTTTACGGCAGGGTCGAGTACCAGTTAGCTGGAATTCTCCACGTGTAATTCCTCTATTTGGGTGATATCGAGGATCTATATGTCTATCAGGATTTATACATCTATAAAGATACTGGAGGGAGAAGTTCACAGTCGACTCGGTGAATACTCAAGGGAAGATATATTCTCAGCCCTTACTAGTGTAGTTTTCGAAAAGAGCTTTCAACGGAATTTGCAGCCCTGTCATTTACTGACACTAATTGAACAAAGAAGATCGACAGGGGCAGCATCATAGGGCAGCATTCATTGATTTTCGAGAAGCGTTTGAAAGCATATATCACTCCATGTTACTGAAGAAACTTCCCGTGAACCAAGAATATGCTTGGTTTGAGAACTACTGTATTTACATCACAGAAACCAAAGTATTGGATATCAAGGCGTGTTTTTTCGACTCTTGGCCCTTAACTCCCGTCGTTCATCAGGCTCAATACTTGACCCCATGTTGTTTGTTCTGTATGTTAATGACCTGCCGAATGTCGTAACTAAATAACTGCAGCATATACTATAGTGTGCGCGGCCGATACTGTTGACTGTTCTGTTTTACGCTGAATGGTGAATGACGAACTTGTGTTAATGGGAACGGTTGCGAGACAATTGTTTGTTTGTGAATACCTCAAAAACTGAATCAATGTTGTTTGCAACCCATGCAAAACTGGCTCGTACTGATAAATTTTGTATCATGATTAGCGGACGTTCTGTTAATGGCTCACTGTCACCTCCTAAGCGATGTGATTTTTATGCCATCGCGACAAAATAACAATGTAATTTTATTTTATTTATCATGTTGAGAGGCCACAATTCAAGTTATTTTCATAAATCTATCTATATTGAAGATACTGTGTGAATTGGGCAGACTTTTATGACGTAATGAGACATATATTGAGTCATATAATATCGTTACTTCTTTCACACAAATGCGAAACTTTGAAAAAGTTCACGAACTTTTTCAAAGTTTCACGCCGATTAAATCACATCGCTCAGCAGGTGACACCATGCCTTTAAGGTGATATCAGTAATTGTTCTGGAAAAGAGGATTTCCTGAAACTTCCCAGGAGAGAAGTTTATGATATGCTCATAGTAAAAACAGACAGAAGAGTTGGGGTAACCGGACTCTTTTCGAAAATATGAAAAGTACAATTTGCCACACACCCCCCCCGTATTGCGCCATGTTGACCTTTTTACGAGTTACAGGATCGGAACAATCGCAATTGCTCAACCGTTATTGAATTTTTCAACAAAAATCCTGCTAAAAGCGTCTATCTAGTGATTATATTCAAGAAAACATTTTAGGGGATCAAAAACCATTGACATGCATTCTCGTGGTGCAAAGATGTCTTTTCCCATCTTCTCAGACATGTTATTTTGGGAAGCATGCTCGAAAAATGTAAAATATTGTAAGTTGTATAACTTATTTTTCTCTTATTTTCCGATATGATACATATGTGAAACGGACAGAAGAACAAAAATATAAAAAATTAAGGTCACGGACCTTCTTAAAGAGATACAGGAGATACTTGTAACAAGGGTAAAATATGCAACATGATGTGGTTTAGTATTAGTTGCACAGGGGCCTTGCCAGAGTTCTATCATTTTTGAAGGTATATTTCCTGAAGCCTGCCTAATCAATGCAGGGTGTTTTCTTTTTGCCCTTACTCTTCCTTTATCACTGTACCTTAATTTGCACTTGGACTATATATATTAGCTAGAATTTGTTATTAGATATGGGCAGTAAAACTGCGCAATGCAAAACTGATGAATCACCTTAAGTGAGTACCTGGAGTTAACTGTCTTAGAGCTTTATTTGACAAATGAGTTACATGGAAATCTCATATTAATTATATTTTGTCCAAGGCTGGTAGGAGAATAGGGATGCTAGGGTGTATCGGAAATGATCCCTATAATTCGCCCTACTCTTGAATATTGTGTCACAGTGTGGAATTGTTGTGCATGGAATAGTAAATGCCAAAAAATTGAAAAAATGTGAGCTATGGATATGCTAGATAGTGACGTTTTGAAATTACTAAACAAATGTACACAAGGATGTTATGTTCGATTTTCAAAAAGATCCTTTTAATAGTGAGGTGTAAATATAAACATTCTCATCCCTTGTAACTTACTACAATATTTCTTCCATAATCTATAGTTTACTGTATGTATAATTTGCCATCCGTGAAAAGCCGAGCCGTAATACTGCATGTATACATTCGGGGCCAACGTCTCCACGCACTATGCTTGTCCAAATGTCATCCACATATTGAGGACAATTATCGACTTTTAACGTCAACCGAATTATTCCCCGTTCGTAAATATTTTGACCAAAGACATATTCAGCCCAATCTCTCTTTCTACAGATTCGGGTTGTTCCTGAGCGTAGTATGCTGCCACAGACCCATCTTTTTCCACTTTCATTCCCTGATTATATTCTTTAAATGACTCCGTTACGTTGGGAAACATTTCATCGCCAAGTTCGAGATATTCAATGATTGAGCATAAGCATGGGGATTTGGTGGCGCACAGCAAGCGCCATTTACCTCTGTGATCGTGGGTTCGATTCTCGCTACGGATTCATGTGAAAAAGAGAGTCTGTGTACGCTCTGCCGGAAGTCGTGGGGTTTCTCCTGGCGCTCCGGTTCCTCCCATGGGGAAAGTTGACAGGGCGCGTGTTAGGATAAACATAATTAGGAAAGTAATATCACAATTGTTATAAAGATAAATAGTCTAGGCTACGAATACATAATATTTGATTTAATCGGTCACTGGAAAACCTGATGGCAAGGGAACTGAATAATGTGTGTGAATTATTCACTTGATCTGAGCAAATGTAGGCAAGGTCGCAGGTTCTTCAGCATGCAGTTGGAATTTTCTTTGCGCGAAGATCATCCAAAATAGAAGCAAGATATGTGGGATTAAAATCTAGAAAAATCCGTCCGTCCTTGTCTTGTGACATGTTGTCTTTCCAACGCCCACTGCACGTTGATGCAAGTAAAGAACCTTCAACTTCACACAATATAGTTCTTTTTGTCGTCATTGTTTGACCACTGACATTTAATTCGATAACGTCATCATCTCGGCCTTCCATCCTTTTATTTAAAGTATTTTCCTTTGTTGCTTTTGAAGGTCTAACGTGGTAACTTTCGCTTTGTAACTTTCAGTATATTCCTTTGGCTTTCGTGTGGTGACTTTCGGTATGTTCCTTTGGCTTAGCCTCTGGGCTTTGGCTGAAAATTGGCTTTCTCTGACCGGTTTCTTGTACTATGAACTGAGAGGAAATAATTAGCCTTCTCTTGCTATTTTATATTTTTACTGAATTAAGCAAGAAAAATTATTTCATCGACTCGCTGAATATTCAGAGAGAATATTTGATGTTATTTAACTATTTTCTGAGAAGTCTATTTCTTGGAAGCGGCAGATAAAAATAGGTACTCTAAGCGTTCTCATATGACCCAGACCTAACTAAGGTATTTGCATATTGAAGCAGTGTAAAGGAGACTAGAGGAATTATATTACAACGCCTGTTTTGTAATAATCCTCGTGAGAGGAGAGACATTTCACATGATTTCGCACTCGTAGAGGAATGAACTTGGGTATTACCAAACTTTTTGGCAAGCCGGGGGGGGGGGGGAGAATTTTCGGACATACCTTTTTCACTAACTTACCGAAATGTGTACAATTTTTCAGTAATACTTTCGTTTTTCAAAAGTTTATAAATGCTGCTACCTATATTGACTTGTGTCTGAGTTGAAACACGTAATGCTTGCAAAGAATGTATGCTACGAATATTATAAGTAATTCGTCATAATCATTTCAACTAATTTACGAAAACATAATATTAGAGATTATTATTAAAGATTTTCTGATACATATTGCTCGTTCCTAAAACGCCGTCCATTTTGACAACGTTTTATATACGAGTATCTCTGAAGATTCAAGTTAGGCTAAGAATATATGTACAGCATCTGCGCAATGGATTTTTCATTATCGCTGTGAAAAACTGCATCCATTTTCATTGCTATTTCTTCTGTAAAAGAAAGTAACGCAGGGCATTTATACATACTTTATTATGTGACAACATGATACCTTTTGAGTTTACAAACTCCATAAGTTTAATGAAACTAAACGCTGTGGTTTAATGTTTCACCTTTCATTCTTTGACCTTTCTCAATATATTGCTGATGAGTCTGAGCTGAGGAAATACAATGCATCTAAAATAGGTCTTTTTACCGAGCTTTTTTTGCGCAGTAATATGCTTGACCTTTATCAGAAAACAGGAAGTATATTCGTAGTTACATCCTGCGATATTGGCGGCTTTGCGACTTTTATATATAAAGATATGACACCACTCGATATGCTAGTCTTGTGCGCACAATAGGGTTAGTGTTGTGATTGGAATCGAAGTCAAAGAGAAAGTCGTGTGCGAAACATGATTATAATTCCCTATTTATTAAGGCCTGATTCCACGAACGCTTTTTCTCGGCGAAATGCGAATTATTTCGCCTGTTTCTTTTGAATTGCGACTACTAGAATAAATTATTTCTACTTGATTGCTCACAATTCAAAAGAAACAGGCGAAATAATTCGCATTTCGCCGAGAAAAAGCGCTCGTGGAATCAGGCCTTTAAGGATTGCTGTTCTCGTTATGCAAGCAGTTTTGAGTCCTTCTCAATTCCGCACCTTGTGTGAAAATATATTTCAATATTGGTGGTTACTTTTAATCAATCAGTACCTATCGCGCATGCATGTCGATTATTAAGTTGTATTCGCCCACTCGTAAAATAAAATCTTGCTGGTAATGGGCTATTGTGCCAAAGTCGTGCATGTTTTTTAAGTACTCATGCGTGCTTTCAATTATAGGCAATTCATGGCTACAGGGAATCTGAAAAGGAAAATTGGTCGAAGCCTTGTATGATGGTGTTCAAAAGAATGAAGGATGCCTCCTTTGACTCTACACATGCACTGTTGCCTTACGTACATGTTTTGGATCTGGATTCAAAGGGGTAGGTGTATTACAGAATTTTCATGCATGGGCGCATCGATAATATTGTAATCATATCGAAATAATTTTAATAATTAATAAAACACAAAGGTAATCATGACTGCATGATATCTGGTACAAAATTTTGTTAATTGATATATTGTACGCTCAGTTAAACATGTTTTCAAAATTGCGGGTTCGTTTTATTGTTATGACCCAAATTAAACTTCACTATCTGGTGGATATAGCCTTATTCTACCTTCGTATGACCAACCGTATTAGTTATCCTTAATTGGACGGGAAAGAAGATATCCTTAATTGGACGGGAAGAATTGTACTATTCATTATGTCAATATAAATGCATTTCATCAAATTTATTTTCAGATTCATCAAGCCTCATGTTGATAGTGTGAAGGTGCAGTGTGTTATTGTTCAATGTTTTTCTTGCATGCGACACAAATTCTGGGAAATTTTAGAACGCACTTTTGCTAGTCGACCGGTATATACTTCACGTGATCCTTATTATAGTGTATCAGATTGATCCCTATACTCCCACCCCATGACCCCGCTCCTAGCCCACATTTTCTTTAAGTATATTTTGTTGCTGACGTAATTTATGCAATTCATATGTACTTGTATTTTGTCATTTTAATTTGTGGTTTATGTATCCTTTCGATACTGATTGGCTGAGAGAGTGCAATTCTTTTGAAGTTGTGCAATTTCTGTAGTGCAAATTGACAAGACGTGTAAGAGCACAGTGTTAAAACGAGGAAGGGAAAATCAACGTGATACTAGCAATGTAACTTTTCATTTTTGACGAATTTTTGTACACTTTTAACTGAAAATCAGATGTTATCGAAGCGTGTAATTCTTTCATGTATATCATTAACTTGCGAACTCGTGCAATTTTGATCGTCTTTGAAAAACGCGCTCGTGCAGTTAGTTTTCAAATCTCTCTTGAAACCTTACTATCAATGTACGTACGATGCTAATTAAACGATAAGGTCATTGCGCTTTACGCTTTTAGTTTTGTGGTTCAACAATAGCTGGACTGAGTCTCTTATCACCATCAATAATGCGGTTTCGTCACGAAAGCTTCAAGCGTGTCACAATAGATGCTCTCCTCTCTCGGCGATCTCTATACATTTGCAGGTGAAGTACACACGCACACTTTTCTACGGTACGCTGATTTTATTTCACAACATTTTCTAGTTCTATTTTACCTACTGGTGGTATTACTAAAAAAATTTCCATGTAACAACAACAACAACTCACAATAATAATAGTGATCATTAATAATAATAATAATAATAATAATTAATAATAATAATTAATAATAATAATTAATAATTAATATTAGTATAATTACATAGGTGATTATTGAAAATTCTCCACGCTGATTGGTTACCGTTGAGGTGATTATTACGCAATAATCACCTAAGTGATTTTCGAAATGGCGGCCGAAGCCGTTTTCTCAATTAAAAGACAAAGAAGTGTGCATTTTTTTATTTTTTTCCAAATAATCATCTATGAAATTATACTAAAACAATTATTCACCTCAGGCTCGGTGATTATCGTGAATAAAAACCTCGACTTCGTCTCGGTTTTTATTCACCGATAATCACCTCGCCTTCGGCGAATAATTGTTAAATAATAATAATAATAATTTATTCAATAGCATATATCCCTTCTGGAAAGTTCTTCATTAATTTCATTACAAGTAATTGCCGAAAGGTAGAATAATTAAGATGAAACTGTAAAATAATTTAATATAAACATGACAAAATTACTGGGGAATTTTATTAATTGTACAGTTTGTATAGCAGGAGTGAGCTTGGGTACAAATTCGAGCAACTATATTCAAAATGGCGGTTCAAAAAGTGTGAGAGTGAATTTTTTTCTTTTGGAGAGAAATTTCGAGATAAACGTTTGGAAATGAACGCGGCGAAATGTTTTGAAGGAAACTTGAACAGACACTGAGTACAATGCGGTTTAAAAGGAATGAGTGAGTAAAATTCGTAATTTTGTCATGCAAATAATAATCACATGATTAACTATATACCGTATTTACTCGATTGAGCGCCGCCCCAGACTGAGCGGCTCCCCCGAATGACCGCCGCATTTTAGATCAATTTTTTTAAAGAGCGCCGCCCCCGAATGAGCGCCGCACTAAATAGTGTAAAAACTTTCCGCCGTCAAAATGGGGACCATTTAGTGACAAAAGTTCTACTTTTATTGTTAAAAGTTCTTGTTATAATTCGACAAATAAAATATTTTTTAAAGAGCGCCGCCCCCGAATGAGCGCCGCATCTGAACCTCTGAAAATTTAAAGAGCGCGTGAAATACGGTACTATAAGAATATTTACATATACCGGGTGTCCCAAAAAAAAGTACTCCGGTTTGATTCGTAATAACTTCTAACCAAGTAAAGCTTTTAAAGAGAAATAACTTGCATCAAATAGAGGAATGACTAACTTAGATTTTGATATATTACAGTTGTATTTCACTTCAAAATTCACGGAGATATTAGTGTTTAAAATCGGGAGCATATTCCTGGATGTGTCTGAAATATGCAAAAAACGGCGTATCAAATATTAATCAAGATTTGCCCGACTGAAACATGCACTATTACCAGTAAATAAATGACACTTGACAAATTGTTTATTGTGAACAAAGTATTATTATACAAGCAAAATTTATTCGTCCGAAATCCGCGTGTGTTCCTGGCACGAATACGTTTCCTTATTTCATGAGACCACTGCATCACGAAGGATCATCATGGAGCGTTCGTTCGTAGTTCTGAATTAGGGCATGCTAGCTGTCACAATGGAATTGTGAATTTTCTAACTTCACATTGAATGAATTTTCTAACTTCTGCAACGTTCTGAAATCTTGTTAAGAACACCCAAACTCTTTTGCCTTTCTTAATCTTGGCAAGTTCAGAATAAACTGAGAATGAAACAAAATCAAACTAGGCATACAACTCCATAAGTAAAGACATAACAAGCAACTCCCCAGAGACGTCCAACATTTTTGGAACAAAACGTAACAAAATAGTAGCGTTGATACTGTGATGTGTATTTGCAAAAAGCAATATTATTTCCTTCATTAAAGAATAATATTCATCCTGCTCTAACCGAGAAATAATCAACTTTGTTTTGAACCCATGAAACACATAAAAAAATTAGGCTATTTAAGAAAAATTTAAGCGCCTGCCTTGCATGGTCTTTCATGTACCTTTAAGTTTGCAAAGACCTATTAAATACTTGCATAATTTTGAAAGTTCATATTTGAGGAAACAATGAGTTAAGACATACATGTAAGATGTCTAAATCTACGCCATATCTCTTACAAACCCTAACGACAATTCGCTGAAATACAAGTTAGCCTGAACTGGAGTTAATATTTGATATGCCGATTTTCGCTAATTTTAGACACATACCAAAATGTGCTCCCGATTTTGAACATTAATATCTCCGTGAATTCTTAAGTAAAATACAACTGTAACATATCAAAATCTAAGTTAGTCCTTCCTTTATTTAATGCAATTTATTTCTGTTTGATAGCTTTACTTGTTTAAAAGTTATTACAAATCAAACAGGAGTACTTTTTTTTGGGACACCCGGTATGTACAAAATATCACGTCACATTAACTACTGCTATATTTGAGAGCGTTCTTTAAGAATAGTCTTAATCAGCGAGCAATAAAGTTTAAGATTGTCACAGTGTTCTACTCTGTGTAATCTTGCAAATTCTCAGGATTTTTGACTTTATTTATAATAATCTTTAAAATCTAAAAGTCACTTTTTAGTTATCGTTTTCAGGAATACAATTCGCTTTGAGTTTACACACGAGATATTGTCGCCAGAACAGTCGATCTGGAATGGAAATATGATTGAACGATCCAGAAGAATTTCATTAATGCTGCGTTGTCAACCAGAAACCAATTCCGACGTCACATAAGTTATGGCGTCCTGTTCAGTAAGTATAATCTGTTTCTGATATAACGTTTCTAAGTATAATCTGTTTCAGATATATTTTATCTGGCCCTGCATATCCGCCATTCCTACCGTGTTACTGTACATTGATACGTAACATGACTGTCATCATACGTAACATACCTTCCCCCCCAATAGCTTCATCATCGGGGATACAGTACTTCTTTTCGTAATTTTTTTCAATCAACTCTTATTTAATGGTTTGTATTTGTGGTTAGATTGACATTATATTTATAGACCGTGGGCCTTCAGATGGAATTCTTTCGTTTCGTGGCACCCCTCTGGGAAGTAGAAAACTTTTACATAATCATAATTATTAATACTGCATATATCCACAAAAAAGTTACCCAGAAAGACACCTGCCCACATTCTCGAGAAATCCCTATCCAAAGTTTTCAAAATCTTCATATTTTGGCCACATTCTGAGCGATGGTATTTAGTGAAATTTACTCTCTCCAGTCCTTTTATGTCCGGGTTCAGGCCGAAATCAAGGAACCTTCTGGTTGCAAGCTGACTAACTATACCAATGTGCTATAAAATCAGCATTCAGAAGCGAGAGAAACATTTATTTAAGAATTAAAAAGCAGAGAAATTTTTTATTCAATACTTTTCTGCTCCTCTAAAAATGCGGATAACTCGAGGGCAGATTCAGCATAATTGCGACTGATCGTCATTGGGGCATGCGATTGTAGAAGGATTCAAAAGATTTTGAAATATAGGTCCTCAGTAACGCGATTTCCCGCATTCTGAGCGTACAGTCATTTTATGCTAATCCGTACATCGTATTTAAAAATTGGCGACTTATAACGGACAATGCGTTAAAAGTCGCACCTATACAGACTGCAGAAACAACGCAGTTATGTGACTCCTAAATTCAATTTAAAATACTTAACCTAAAATACTGCAGGCTACAAGAAAACAAAACTTCGTACTTAAAGCTAGTCAGTTATAAAGAAGCATACAGATTACCTACACTCTATATACCATACTCCTAAAACCAATTGAGAATAATGGAAAGTAGATGCATGGCCACTTTTTTCTGTGTAAGCACAGTAGAGAAACTAATCAAGCGTCGCCTAAATTATATTTCCAACAGCAGAACGTCGCTCAAGCGAAATTGTTCAGACTGCACAAGTTCTATTATCTTTAACCAGCGGGACGAATATCGTTCCGTTGCCATGCAGCCCATGGGAAATGTTTTAGACATCGTTAGTTTACAATACAATACAATAAAATACAATACAATACATTAATTTCCGGATCTAATGTTGAATCTTCGATGGATTCGCCATACAAGTATTCCTCGTCATCAGATGTAATGTCGGAAACTGTTTTTATCTCGGCGTGCGAGATGAAAGGAGGGACTGCCGACAACACATCAAGAAACGAAATACGCCCACTTTCCGCTCTTGCCAAGTTGGCTCCGCATAAACATTACTTATATCCAATTAAATCTATCCGATAGGAATCGTTAATGTCATGTTTATTTATAAAATCAACATTCAGTCTGGAAATTATTTACAGCATAATTACTACATATCAGATTTGATTGAGAGGCACATCGATTTTGACCAATGGGAATTTGCGTTCTGTGAGCAACGCGTATTTCGTTTCTTGGTATGTTGTCGGCAGTCCCTACTTTCTCCCGAGGGACTTCTCGCGGTCTAGCACTTGCACAGCTCCGTGCACTGCAGGCTGGAGCTCAGATTTAAAGCAAGAACACCTTTGTGTTCCACAGTGTCTCTTGCAGCCACAATGTACAAATTCGAAAAGCTGACCAGGTGCAACGCTGTTGGTCGTCCAGTGAATGACCAGGGCACTTTCCCTGAGTTGGCAACCATTTCCAACTGGGTTTGGTGGGAAAAGTGAAGTAACCAAACCTCGTTTCCAGAAAAAAACAACAAAAAAAGCTTGGTAAGTGGCTTGTTGGATGTGCTTTTCGACAGAGTCGCAACCTGTGAATGCATGAAACCAAATAATCAAGTCGCACGTCTGATGGCCCACATTATTGCATACTTCGTTAACGGAAATAATCCTGGTTGATTCTGATTCCTTGTTATGACGAACAGATCAGCATCAGCATACAAGATCAGATCAGCATCAGCATACAAGATCAGACAGAACAGATCAGATCAGCATACAAGCTTACCCCAATATTTATCGGACGACGTCGAGAAAATCCAAAAAAGAGCTTTTAGAATAATTTGCCCAGCGTTGGTGTATGCAGAGGCAATGAAACAATTAGGATGCTCTAGTTTGTATGAGAGAAGAGAAGTAATTTGCATGAAAACTGTGGAGAAAATAGAACAAAGGGACACTCCTTCTTCCCGATTGGTACCTTCGACTAGAGAAAGTGTACATGGACGTGATCTCCGTAATAGTAAAAACCGCACGTCGTTTTTATGCAGGACTAATAGATAGAAAAGTAGTTTCTTCCCATCTTTAATTGATAGATTAAACTTAAAACGGACACGATCGGAAATATCTTAATGTATATACATGCACAGCAGTTTTTTAACGATTTTCGCTTTTTAGATACTGATTAGTTATTTGTAATAGGTACTGTAGGACCCATCATATTTCTTAATCTTAGCATACTTTTGTAACACATATGGCAATTCATTCTTAAAGGAATGCGATATTATGTACAATTAAACTATCTATCTATCCATCAAAATTCTGTTGCATAGCCAATGTAAGAATAAACACATCAGTGTGTGGACTACAACGGAAAAGCAATTGTTGGATGCGTGTTCAGCATGAAGCAGCAAACGGGTGTCAGTTTCTTCGTGATCACATTCTAACTCTGCAATTTTGTTGTTACAACAATTGCATAGGTAGACTTGAAGAAGAACATTTGAAGCTTCTCTTTTCGTGCAGCGTATAATATCAACCCAGTCAAATCTTCGAACTTTAGTTCTTTCCAGCAGTCGATAATAAAGGAGATATAGTTGCTTCCTTGTTTTCCCCACTGCTTAGCTACTTCCATCGTGCTCGCGTTGGCTGACTATTTCCATATAAGTTAATAAGAGTGATACGTTGAGAAGCTCTTCTACTTCTCTCGCTATTCTTAATACTATGTGCTGGGTAACGATCTGCAACAAGATCTATGTGTGAAGCTTTGTGAAATGCTGCAAGAGATAACAACCGTGACAAAAGCTGTGAAGCTAGTTCGGCAAGTGCCTTGGGAATTCTTGTTAGACGTTTATGGAAAAGCTTCAACCTTCCTGAACAATTTCCCCTCGATATTCGTGTTATCCGCTTAAAGATAATATAGAACTTGTACAGTCTGAAAAATTTCGCCTGAGCATCGTTCTGCTGTTGGAAATATATATTTTATGCCGGAAAGCGACGCCAACCTCGTTTCCAGGGCTTTCGTATGAGGACGACGCGAGGCACGAGAAAGCCCTGGTCTGGGCCGGTCAATTTTGCATTCTGATTGGCTAACACCATATTGTCTAAAAATAACTGAACTTGACAGTTGACAATAACAATTCAAAATTTGTATTTTTATGATTCGTGTGAGTACGAGAATGTTTTGCAAAATAATCTTTCGAAGTAAGACGTTTTCCCGGCTGCATGATTTACTTTCGCCTTGGCCGGTTACAAAACTTAAAAGCAGGGTCGACGTGAGCCGTGATGTTTCCTGACAAAACAAGAAACGTCTACTATTATTTAAGCTGTGGTTTTCCTTGTACAGTATTTATAATGTAGTACAGATGACCGATGAAATACTACGCGTATTGCATTGTAGTAATATTTTAATTTACAATATTCTGTACTGACAAATAAAAGCAACAGAAACAATTAAATGAAACTGCTAAATTAATTTAGGCTCCGTTTACTTAATAGCACTTTGCCTAGACCGATGTATTGTAGTCTCTACAAGATTCGTCACGCCACCGAGTTTTACAGTTTCAGAATACTCCGAATACTTGAAAATTGCGACTATACGATAAAATAAAACAAAGATTGTGAAGGGGATAAAATTTGTGGGCAAGCATTGCTCCTGAACGGCAACTAGTGTTGGTGTCCGGCGAAACAAGCAAATCCGTATATTCCTGTACAGCGTAAACAGGTTACGCGAGGTTTTATATTTGTGTTTATTTATATTGAACTAAGACAGATCTATAAGAACATATTTAAACTAAGTATTAATTAGGGGTGCACCGGATTTCAAATCCGGGCGGAATTCCGGCCGGATTTAACAAATTTTCCGGCATCCGGCTTTAAATTTCTGTTTTCACCTTAAAAATTCACCAAGAATGGGATAAACCATCAATTTGGCAGCTTTAAAGTTTAAAAAACACTTATATTATTATAAATTATTAAGTTATTAACAAAAAGATGTTTAAAAAAGGTTTAAACACAATCAAAAATCTAAACTGACACTAACTAAAAATAGTAAAAAACATAAACCGTCATTTTGAATACTGATTTATCCCCAATTGTCCCCATTACCGGTTTATCTCAAATCCGGCCGGAATTCCGGCCGGAATTTTTGTCCAAATCCGGTAAATCCGGTTCCGGCCGGATTTGAAAATACCAAATCCGGTGCACCCCTAGTATTAATAGCAATAGCCATACTGTTCAAAACGAGAGAAAGCAAATTTCGTGTTAATCACCACTTGCATGGAGACGCCTAGATGCAGCTTCGATGCAGCTTGGATGTAGCTTTGCCTGTGGTTGAAAATCTCCAGAAATATCGGTATATCTTAGAAAACATGGATGGGGTCTTCAGTGATTTCAGCTGATTCGTGCCAAACTTCGCTCTACACATAAATAATATCGATTGAGAAGTCTTTTGGCTGTTTATTTGTTTCGAAGACTTGTATATTTCATTTCTCGTGCCTCGCCTCGTCCTCATACGAAAGCCCTGGGAACGAGGTTGAGGCGACGCTTGATAGTTACTTTTCTGTGTTTGCATCTACTTTCCATTATCCTCAATTGGTTTTTGGAGTATGGTATAGAGTGTAGGTAATCTGTATGCTTGCTTCTTTATAACTGCACGACAAGCTACTTACTTACTTACTTACTTAAAAAAATATTTAACCACGCTGGCCATACACAACATATTTGTAAAATACAATGAGTTGATTTTCAGATGGGGCGTATTTTACTTACAAACTATCTTAACTCACATCCTAGTCTCTGCATGGGTCTCTGGTATAGTGGACATACTGCGTTTAAATTGGTAAAGCGAGGATGCCTTTTTCGCCTCAGAAGGAAAACTATTCCACAGCATTGCACCGGCCACTATACTTAAAACTTCGTTTAAGATAGTTTGTTTTAGGTTTTGGAAGTGCTAGATCAGTAGTATCATTACTTCGAAGATTATATTCTCTATTAAGATCTTTAATTTTTATAAATTTTTCTCTAAGACTTGGGCGGACTGCTTATTAAGAATTTTGTACATCAAAACGCTCTTCAGCCTATGACGTCTTACATCGAGCGTGGACCATTGCAAATCCTCCAGTACATTTGCCGAGTTAACATCAAATCTTGCTCCTGTTATAACTCGCGCCGCTCTATTTTGGAGCACCTGTAATTTATCTTTATGGACCTTCCCGCATGTATCCCACAAAGGGGAGCAATAATCAAAATATGGCTGAATCAGTGCTTTGTATAACATCTTTAAGGAACGCAAAGGAACAAAGGGTTTAATTCTTCTTAAGGCACCAATTTCCGAACATATCTTTTTGCACAAATTCTCAATGTGAATATCAAATATCAACCTATTGTCCAGGTCAACCCCTAGACACTTTTGGGAAAGAACCGATTCAACTATTATTCATAATAATACTATTAGTTACTTCGTTGCCTTTAGCACTCAAATTATGTGCGGATCCTATTAGCATGAACTTTGTTTTTTTCGCATGTGATTGGAGTTTATTTACGGTTAACCAGTCCATTATATTAACTAAGTTAGAATTTAATTTATCGATAAGATCTTCAGTATCGTGAGAAGAAGCAAATATTTGTGTATCGTCTGCATATAAACATGGAACTGTGGATTCAAGACAATTTGGTAGATCATTGATATAAATTAAAAACAACAAGGGAGCTAGGATTGACCCTTGAGGTATTCCACATATTATTTCTTTTTTCGTTGAAAGAAAACCATTTACAAAAGTTTGTTGGTTTGGGGAAGTTAGATATGATTGGATCCAATCATATTCCACCCCAGTAATTCCATAAAATTTCAGTTTCTCAAGAAGAATCTCATGACCAGTAGTATCAAATGCTTTGCGAATGTCTAAAAAGACAACACCAGTCAGTTTTCCGTTGTCGATATTTTCAAACCAATTATCACACATTTGGATTAGAGCTGATAAAGTGGAATAACCTGGGCGAAAACAGATTGAAATTTCGATAAAAGTAAATTTACATTAAAATATTGATCAATTTGTCGAAAAACGTCTTTCTCAAATACTTTGCTTAATATAGGTAATATAGAAATTGGTCTGTAATATCCCATATTTCGACGACTTCCCTCCTTATAAATTGGATTAACTCGTGCATTTTTCCAATCATCTATAAATATTACAGTGGAAAGTGACAGATTGAATATATATGTAGAGAGGAAGCTATAATGTTTTTATAATACAACTTAGTCCAGACTTGAACGATAATCATGTGAGTATACAATTAGGGTTTAACAGACTGCATGGTGTTTGAACACTTTGCCAAAATGGAAGAAAAAAACCGGGACGAGTTTCATGCAGTATTCCCTTACTTGAAAGCATTAATTCTGGACACTCTGAAATTGACAATCATGTAGAATCATACACTCATATCGTGATGGAAGCGTATGTCGGAGTGTTGCCATTATCAGAGTTGCCTCTGTCCATGGTAAGATTTCATCTATTCGTAGATGGTAAGATTTCATCTATTGTTATATTTGCCACAACCAATTGACATTGTCAAAGAGGAAACTGAACATATTAATGTGGTCAGCATCTTATTCATTTCAAGTCTTTTGGTCAATGGGTACAGTATAAATAACGATATAGATGACGTGAGCTTGATGTTCTGTGGTTTTTTGATAAAGCTCCCTCTGCATGAAAGTAAAAGAAAAAGTTCACGCTCTTTTTGAACCGCAATTTTAGGAATATTTTTGCTCCTGATTTATTCATTGTACTGTACTGAACACTGGAGTACAATTGATGTGTCGATAATATAGTTAATGTATGCGAAAAACCTAGAACTGCGTGTGACGTCACATCCTGGGCAAGAGAATGTCGTGAACCGAAGAAGGACAAATCAGATGAAGTAAAAGGAAAGAAAGACGATTCATCGTAAAGTGCAACTACTGAACATGCATCATTTTGGTCATCAAAACATGTAAATTGCAAGGATTCGACATGGTACATTGACTCAGGTGCTTCACAGCACATGTCATATGATAAGGAAATGATGGTTGATTATGTTCATTTTGTAAACCCACAAAGAGTTCGTTTGGGTGATAATCGAGTAGTCGAAGCCTTGGGAAAAGGAACAGTCTGGCTTAATATTAAAGCTGAAAATGAGTATAAACCGGCTAGATTGGTTGACGTCCTATATGTTCCAGATTTAGCAAAGAATCTCTTCTCAGTAAGCGTTGTTGCTAAGCGAGGATATTTGGTTGAACTTCAACAGAGTGGTTGTGTTATTCTTGACAAATGTGGAACTATTTTGGGATCTGGTAAATGCAAAACAACCTATATGTCCTTGATATCAGTGAAAAGAAAGTGGACTGTCATGATGTTAATGCTGCTACCAATGAGCATCTGGAGGATTTATGGCATCAGAGATATGAACATTTGAGTGTGAAGAATTTACGATTGTTGCGAGATCAGAAATTAGTGACTGGATTGGACTTCCAATCTACTAAAGAATCTGACTTTTGTGAGGGTTGTGCACAAGGTAAACAAAAGAGAGCACCATTTCCTAAAGAACAAGCAACTCGAGCCAGTGAAATTCTCGGAATTATTCACAGTGATGTTTGTGGACCAATGCAAGAGAACAGTCTCGGTGGTAATAAATACTTTGTGACTTTTATTGATGATAAATCGAGATTCACAGCAGTTTATTTCATGAAAACCAAGGATCAACTACTTGATAAATTTAAAGAATACGAAGCAATGGTCACTAATATCACAGGAAAGAAAATCATGATTCTTCGATCCGATAATGGCGGTGAGTACACCTCTAAAGAATTTGTTAATTACCTTAAAGAGAAGGGAATCCAGCACCAACTTAGTGTACCTAGAACTCCCCAGCAGAATGGAGTGGCAGAAAGGATGAATAGAACTATTCAGGAAACTGCACGATCTATGATACATAATGCTGGACTGGATACGAAATTTTGGGCTGAAGCAGTATGCACAGCAGTTACTGTTAGACATCGTTGTCCTACAGTAGCAGTGAACAATATGACCCTATATGAATGCTTTAATGGTAATATAACAAACGTACTTCATCGAACCTGCAAGTACGTTTGGTTTTTATCCCATACACCGAGCCATACACACATTTGTAGCTCTTCGCGATATATTCGTCGATGTTTTGTCAACATTTTCCCGGCCAAAAAAATCACTGGGCTCTTAACACTTCTTTATCTACGTCAAGATTACCTTTATTGCATTTTTTCTTTGGTTTTTCTTCAGTCTCAGTATGTTAGTCACCGAAAAAAGTTCTTTAAAGTTAAGGTTTATCGGCTAAATCTTGTCCGCCATATTTGTTAGTGTTATCGCAACGTGAGCAGTTTCGCGGGTGAGTTCGGCGAAAAGCGGGTGAGTTCGGGCAAAAAGCAGGTGAGCTCGACGACAAGCTCACCTGCTCTAAAGTAAACCAATCAGAAAGCCGCTTTTAACACAGGTATGGGATAAGAAACCGGACGTGTCCACTTTTAAAGTGTTCGGATGCAAAGCATACATGCATGTTCCTAAAGAAACCAGAAAGAAATGGGATTAAAAGACCAAGAAATGTATATTTGTTGGATATAGTATTTCAAGTAAGGGATATAGACTTTATGATCCTAAGACTCGGAAATTACACATATCCAGGGATGTTTTATTTGATGAAGATGAATTTATTCAACAGACGAAATTTATGCAAATTGTAAACTTGAATGATTCCCTCCCTGAAGACCAAGAAGAACCACAAGAGAACAAACCATCTTCCGAGCATGTTATTTCAGGGGATCAAGACACAGTTGATCATGATGAAGGTACTGAAGAACCGAGCATCAGCAGAGAAACCGAAGTGGAGCAGCAACCACGACGTTCAACGCGCAAACGAGAACCACCAGATAGACATGCGCCCGTATTCTAAAAGCTCACTCACACTCACACTCAATGAGTGGAGGTTCAATCCGAGCTTCTCTTTAGCGTCAATGTTGCTTTTGAATAGCTGGAGGGGTAGTGCCATACGTTACTATGTGACTGCTCACCCTCCAGCTATTCAAAAGCAGCATTGACACTCAAGAGAAGCTTAGATTGAACCTCCACTCATCGAGTGTGAGTGAGCTTTTAGAATACGGGTGATGGTGTAGTAATCACTGGCAATTGGTGGCAAATTAATGTTGCATGTATTAATAGTGAGTGCAGTCCAGAAGAGCCTACAACTAAAAGGTGGACTTCAATAATTTGGATTCTTGCACTACACTTGGTGGAATTAATATTAGAATGTTAGGGTTTGTAATCCAAGTGAGAATATATACATTTTAAGACCTAACCAGGAACGACTGGGAAAAATGCAGCACAAGGTCCTCTGGTAGGAATTGAACCTACGGCCCAGCGATTCCGGTGCAGCGCTCTAACCAACTGAGCTACAGAGGCCAGCTGTTGAGCTGTAACCGTAGGTTCGTAGGGCCGTAGGTTCAAATCCTACCAGAGGACCTTGTGCTGCATTTTTCCCAGTCGTTCCTGGTTAGGTCTTAAAATGTATATATTCTCACTTGGATTACAAACCCTAACATTCTAATACAACTATATAAAGGGAAGCTCTAAATTGTTCAGATAAAGAACAATGGAAACAAGCTCTGGACAATGAATATTCAGCTCATATTAAGAACAATACATGGACATTAGGGAATCTGCCTGAGGGTCGTAAAGCTATTGATTGTCGATGGGTATTTAGAGTTAAATACAACGCGGATGGGTCTGTAGAGCGCCACAAAGCTCGTTAAGTTGCGAAAAGAAAACTCGCAAGAACCAGGATTAGATTATGATGAAACCTTTTCTCCTGTAGCGAAGTATACATCTATTCGTTCACTATTGGCAATTGCTAACCAGTTAGATTTAGAAGTACATCAAATGGACGTTTCTACAGCGTTCTTGAACGGTGAATTGGAAGAAGAAATATACATGAAGCAACCAGAAGGATACGTGAAAGAAGGTCAGGAAGATTAAGTTTGCAAATTAAACAGGAGTATCTACGGCTTCAAGCAGTCATCAGGGTGTTGGTACAACACGATTGATCAATTCTTAAATAATTCCAGCTATGTACAATCAAACTCGGACCCTTGTCTGTACATAAAGCGAGAGGGAGATGATATCATGCTCATAGCCTTGTGTACGTCGATGACTTGATACCAGCTAGTAATAGTAAGAGAATGCTTCATAAAGAGAAAGAAGCATTGAGAAAGCGTTCCGAAATGAAAGATCTCGGTGAAGTTCATTATTGCCTTGGTATTCAAGTAGAACGAGATAGAAACAAGAAACAAGAAACGAATGAGATTACATCAATCACAGTATCTCACGAACTTGTTAAAGAAGTTTGGAATGGAGAAGTGCAAACCAGCTGCAACGCCTGTTGATCAAGGCACTAAATTACTACCTAACGATGGAGAACCAGTTGAGAAAACCAAGTATCAAGCCTTAATCGGAGGATTAACTTATGCGGTAACTGGTACTAGACCTGACCGCGCTTAAGCGTTAGGATTAGTTAATCAATTTTGTTCCAACCCAGGAGTTGAACACTGGACAGCAGCTAAACGTATTTTACGATACATCAAAGGAACACTTGATTACGGAATTACATTCGATGGAAACAAAGAAACTGAAGTACAGTTGAGTGGTTATGTTGATGCTGATTGGGGAAGTAATCCAAACGGACGGAAATCGCAATCAGGATATTTGTTTACACTGTGTGGAGGAGTAATCAGTTGGGCTAGTAAGAAATAAAGTGTTGTCGCACTTTCTTCAACTGAAGCGGAGTATGTCGCTGCATCGTTAGCGTGTCAGGAAGCAGTTTGGTTACGTGTGTTACTCGAAGATATCAGTTTTGTTCAAAACAAGCCAACGATGATCAAAGAGGATAATCAAGGTGCAATAGCTTTGTCAAAGAATCCTAAGTATCATCCCAGAATAAAGTATATCGATATTAAAACACCATTTCATTCGTGACAAAGTTGCAAAGAAAGAAGTTGTTCTAGACTATTGTCCTACGGAAGAAATGTTAGCGGACTTGTTGACTAAACCATTAGGAAAAACAATGTTTCAACATGTTAGAGAAGAACTTCATGTGACGTCATATCGTATGACAAAGTACTTTGAACTTTTAGGTCACGCCATCCTTTTCATATACTGTTTTACCACAAGGTTTTACTGTTCTGCACGTTGTTGATATTAAATGTAGTTTATAAACTCATATACCCGTGGTTCACCGAATGATATTCTATAATAATAACATGATGATCAACCAGATGTAAAATAATATACCGGGTGGGGCAAAAAAGGTACGACAGTTTGATTTACTATGACTTAAAAAGTAAAAGAGCTTTTACACTTAAATAAGTCACCGTATATTCCACGATGTTTAACTTAAATTTTGATATATGTCTTGTACCTTTTCATGCAATATTGACAAAGATAAGTATTTAAACTTAAGCAAACATTTTTGGAACCGCCGAGAATTAGCTGAAAAGGCCCTATTAAAACCAATTGAATAACCTTTACCATTTTCTCGCGATTATTGTTTTTAATTAGTGGGTTGGCTGGACGAGGTCAGTTGTTCTGGGCCCACACTTTGTTGAATGAAATCTCGACACGAGAGAGTACCTCCAATTCGGATTAGGACAAGTCTATGTGCGATTCAAATAACTCCGGTTCTGAAGCACAATTTGAGAGAGCTTCGTGGAGCGATTGTTACAGAATGCCGCAACTTGAAACAGCAAATGATCCAAAATTCTTTCGACTGTATGATTTCACGGGCAAGACGTTGCATTCGTGCTGGGGGACATGCATTTACTGATGAATGTAGACGATTATTTTTGAACCACAAGAGTGAACGTACTGACAATAAAGTATAATGCGTCTTAACACAATTCATTGCATGTTGTATGTATTAATATTTAACAAGCCATTTTTAGCCAATTTCGTCAGTTCCAAAAATGTTTACTCCTGTTTAAATGCATGTATCGTTGACAATATGGCATGGAAATGTGCATGGCATATATCAAAATTTAAGTTGGATATCGCTGAATGCCAATAAACTTGTTTTAGTGTCATTGCAATTTTAGTTTTGATTTTGCAGCAATTCAAACAGTCGTACTTTTTTTTGCCCCACCCGCTATGTGAAAATTGACCCTGAGTTCGTACAAAGATCTCGCGATTATTTTAATCTGCACTAGCTGCCTAAATCTTCATGCATCCTTAAAAAGTGCGACGGAACGGATAAATTTGGAATGAAATGGAATTAGAAATAGACTGCAGTTTTCATTTATTTAGATAAATATAAATAGACTGCAACTTCCTATTATTCAACCACCATGTATAGTAATGTACGCACATTTCTCAAGAGCTTCTAAATATTTCGTGATTGATAAACAAATGCATGTTTATCACTTTCACCCACAAGAAAACTGTTCAATAAACAGTGGCCAGGAATGGGAATTCTTGCCAAAAATAAAAATAGTAAGGCTTACAGAGCGCGTACTAACGTGTAGTAAAAAATATTCAAAATATTGTTCCTTTGTTGTGAAAGCAAATGTTTAAAGATGAGCTCAAGTCTGTTCTGCGCATGTGCTATGTGAGGGACCTTCTGCATGATGTTAACAATACCCAAATTTCGCGTTGTTTCGACATCTTCTAAATTGAAACTGCTAATCTATATATTTTTAAAAGCATATGGCGAACCAGAATGATGTTAAATATGAACCAAGTGAATCATATTTTATGAGTATAGTGTCTTCAAAAACTATACATCCGCTCAACGACTTGACCGCTTCTTTAAAAAATTAATGTAATTATTTATTAATATTATGTACAGTGCATGAGCTACAGGCATAAAATTAAACTTGGCTTTCAAGTAAGTAATCATCAGTCTGAACCAGTGCATGAACTCAGATAGATCGAGTTCTGAACTCTGAAAATTTGCTGAACACAAGAACAAATATATCTTAGATTGTGTTTTCTATTAATGTTATGTTTTCTAATATATACTATATATAGTCATCGCGCAATGTTTAGCTATTTTATAATTTGATTGCGTGCAGTATCTTACTTTATTATTTTTTATACTTTTTGTTTTATATTTCACGTGCTTTTTCCGACCTTAATAATGTTTGTCGCGAATAAAATCTCTCTCAATATTTTCGACATGCAGGATATACGTCATGTTGGGTTTACTAAAAGGGGGCGACCAAGTACAAGAAGTTTGGGATCCGACATAGGAATGTCTGTAATCTGTTATAACTCGTGAGAATATAACCACTGTGTAGAACATCTTTAATTTTCATCACTGTTGTCGTCTTCATGAGCTACCATACCCTAATTGGGCTTACACAATATTAGTCTATGACAGATTTATTATATGTTGTCTACAGTAAAGACACTCCCGCGGGTGCCATGGGTGGCACACCGCCATATTTACATATTCTTATGTTTTAAAGTGTTTAGAAAACGAATTCACATTCACGCCCTGATATTCATTAAGCTTTTTTATTCATGCTATTTTTATGGTTTATTCACTAGATGTACTTGAGATAGATACAATAAGTGATAATAAAACTTAGTCCTTGTGTGTCACGCGAGGGCAAAGTACAAAGTCCGAAACAGTTTGCAAAAAAAAACAATTGTAAAAATGTTCTCTTGGTTAGTAAAACTACTCTACAGCACTTTTTATATAGAATACTAACACAGTTTGGATAGTATTTCAAGAAAAATACGAGGTATTTCGTCATTTAATCAAAGACAACAAATATGAAAACAATAAAATTCAATAAAATTACAAAAACAAGTACGTTTTTAGTTCGCTTCATCTCATATATTTATATCTCTTTTTATCTAACAAAAACAGAAATTTTCAGGGAAAAATGATAAATCTGTGGCTGCTTTAGTTGTATTTTTTATTTAGGATGGTGTCAAATTCCTCCTGGCTTATCTGCAAATAAAATTTGCAGCTCTTTACATAGTCAAAACACAACTATTCCTGACTGCTTTTATAGTTATAAACATTGTAAAATTTACCTTGTAATTTTGACTTTCGCTAACAAAAACGTATTGATAAAGTTCTTTAACAACAGCAGTTGGTTATTTTTTTATTTTAGGTTTAGTTTTCTTCGTTTTGAATAGTTTTGAAAGACTTTTAGACACTTTTTGCTGTTTGAAACTCGGCTCTCGTCGCAGGGCAATAAAAATTGCGTATTGCCCGTGGGCAATACGGGAAAATCCTGCCTCGTCAGCAGCCAATCAAATTGCGCGATTCATCAAAACAAATGCTTGCCATATAATAAAAACCTATATTTTCAGACTAAAATTCCTCGACATAACAAGACACATATTTTTTTATTATCTTCCTACATTTCAGATCGACTTGTTCCTTCCATTTCTAAACATACTTGCGCACTTTCAAGAGTTTCATAAAGGAAACAAAACGAAACAAATCACTAAGTTTAGAACAAATGATTTCGCGAGTGTGTTTTCGGGTTCACGAAATGCAAAATATTCCTCGATATCATATATGTAGAGAGTAAGTAGTACAGCTTTTTACCCCTAGGGCCGGGGCTGCAATTACAGGCCTGTTTCATCTAAAAGGAATCATCATGCAAGGTAGCTCTGGTGATCTCCCTTGGATCAAACAGGCTGTAGTGGCAACCAGTTTTTTGGTAAAAACTGAACAAATGATCTCCGTGACACTTTTCCTAATGCCTTGCTCGTGATATTCACTGTCTGGGTTGAAGCAAGACCAAGTACCCGTTATAACATCTGCAGATTCTATATAGATGCATGGACAGTTGGAATTATTTGCCCTGTGGAAGAAAAATAGATTGGCATGCATGTTAGTGTGCATGCGTGGGAGATTGAATGAGTATAGCGTCATATCTATAGCCATTCTATTTCTGAGGACTATCTCTATTTGAACAAGTGCTTATTCCGGTTGTTTAATTGATTAGTATTACTTAGGTGTACGAGACAGAGGGGCTGCAGCCCCCCTACACAGTCGGTATCTAGTCGGACAAAGTCCACTTAAAAATAGGGCAATTTGCGTAGGGCTGTTTTGTTGCAGATCAAATTATGAGATATTAATGTTTAGTCAGAGAAACTGAATGACTGCATGCATGCTGTAAGTGAGGAGTTCTTGATACATGTCAAAGAATGATATCCCAGAAATACTCGTATAAATTGTTCTATATATTTTTTTTATCATTTCGAGATTGACTTTTTATATAGGAGATGTGTTCCTTCTATTTTCCTTCTATTCATATCTATCAATAAACCCATGATAATTTCAGCAATGCAATTTCCATTATTGACGGGCAACTTTTTGGCCGCCATTTGTTTTCTTTATTTGTTTTTCAAATTTTTGTCCTATTCATTTGTTTTCGCCCGAACGTCTATGGTTATGGTAGGCATTATACTTATAATGTTTTAACGGCCTTTTGGCTGTGCATGCAATGGGGTGGTTCTCGAATTGTTCACATTTTTTACACTTTTTCAGGTTCATGCTATGACGTCAGTAGATGGACTTGATATAATGATATAAGTTGGAATTAATTAGACCAAATAAGTTCAAACTTGGGGATGTTATATACTAACTATACATTGGGCGTGAATCTGCAGTGCTTGTTGTTAAATGAGGTTTACTAAAAGGGGGCGACCAAGTATAAGAAATTTGGGATCCGACATAGGAATGTCTGTAATCTGTTATAACTCGTGAGAATATAACCACTGTGTAGAACATCTTTAATTTTCATCACTGTTGTCGTCTTCATGAGCTACCATACCCTAATTGGGCTTACACAATATTAGTCTGTGACAGGTTTATTATATGTTGTCTACAGTAAAGACACTCCCGCGGGTGCCATGGGTGGCACACCGCCATATTTACATATTCTTATGTTTTAAAGTGTTTAGAAAACGAATTCACATTCACGCCCTGATATTCATTACATTTTTAAGCTTTTTTATTCATGCTATTTTTATGGTTTATTCACTAGATGTACTTGAGATAGATACAATAAGTGATAATAAAACTTAGTCCTTGTGTGTCTGCAAGAGTAATTAAAATGCACGCAAATTTCGTTTGCTTATATCGTTGTCATGGCAGCATACAGATGTCTCGGGTTCACTTATTCCTATAACGTATTTTGATACTTCGAATAAGGACGAACAAACATCAATTTCGGCAGAACTATGATTCCCGGGGGTCTGCTAATGGGCGGGAGTAGACAAGGACTAGTTGCCGAATACTAATAACTTACTGACCGAGAGTGAGGGCAGTACGGGAAAATATCCAACCGAGGTCTTGCTGTATTGACCGAGCGATAGCGAGGTCAATACAGCAAGACCGAGGTTGGATATTTTCCCGTACTGCCTGAACGGTTGAGGCCAGTAAGTTTTTTATTATATGGCATTTTACGTTTGTGAAAAATGGAAGAAAAGGTCACGCGAGGGCAAAGTACAAAGTCCGAAACAGTTTGCAAAAAAAAAACAATTGTAAAAATGTTCTCTTGGTTAGTAAAACTACTCTACAGCACTTTTTATATAGAATACTAACACAGTTTGGATAGTATTTCAAGAAAAATACGAGGTATTTCGTCATTTAATCAAAGACAACAAATATGAAAACAATAAAATTCAATAAAATTACAAAAACAAGTACGTTTTTAGTTCGCTTCATCTCATATATTTATATCTCTTTTTATCTAACAAAAACAGAAATTTTCAGGGAAAAATGATAAATCTGTGGCTGTTTTAGTTGTATTTTTTATTTAGGATGGTGTCAAATTCCTCCTGGCTTATCTGCAAATAAAATTTGCAGCTCTTTACATAGTCAAAACACAACTATTCCTGACTGCTTTCATAGTTATAAACATTGTAAAATTTACCTTGTAATTTTGACTTTCGCTAACAAAAACGTATTGAGAAGGTTCTTTAACCACAGCAGTTGCTCCTTTTTTTATTTTAGGTTTAGTTTTCTTCGTTTTGAATAGTTTTGAAAGACTTTTAGACACTTTTTGCTGTTTGAAACTCGGCTCTCGTCGCAGGGCAATAAAAATTGCGTATTGCCCGTGGGCAATACGGGAAAATCCTGCCCCGTCAGCAGCCAATCAAATTGCGCGATTCATCAAAACAAATGCTTGCCATATAATAAAAACCTATATTTTCAGACTAAAATTCCTCGACATAACAAGACACATATTTTTTTATTATCTTCCTACATTTCAGATCGACTTGTTCCTTCCATTTCTAAACATACTTGCGCACTTTCAAGAGTTTCATAAAGGAAACAAAACGAAACAAATCACTAAGTTTAGAACAAATGATTTCGCGAGTGTGTTTTCGGGTTCACGAAATGCAAAATATTCCTCGATATCATATATGTAGAGAGTAAGTAGTACAGCTTTTTACCCCTAGGGCCGGGGCTGCAATTACAGGCCTGTTTCATCTAAAAGGAATATCATCATGCAAGGTAGCTCTGGTGATCTCCCTTGGATCAAACAGGCTGTAGTGGCAACCAGTTTTTGGGTAAAAACTGAACAAATGATCTCCGTGACACTTTTCCTAATGCCTTGCTCGTGATATTCACTGTCTGGGTTGAAGCAAGACCAAGTACCCGTTATAACATCTGCAGATTCTATATAGATGCATGGACAGTTGGAATTATTTGCCCTGTGGAAGAAAAATAGATTGGCATGCATGTTAGTGTGCATGCGTGGGAGATTGAATGAGTATAGCGTCATATCTATAGCCATTCTATTTCTGAGGACTATCTCTATTTGAACAAGTGCTTATTCCGGTTGTTTAAGTGATTAGTATTACTTAGGTGTACGAGACAGAGGGGCTGCAGCCCCCCTACACAGTCGGTATCTAGTCGGACAAAGTCCACTTAAAAATAGGGCAATTTGCGTAGAGCTGTTTTGTTGCAGATCAAATTATGAGATATTAATGTTTAGTCAGAGAAACTGAATGACTGCATGCATGCTGTAAGTGAGGAGTTCTTGATACATGTCAAAGAATGATATCCCAGAAATACTCGTATAAATTGTTCTATATATTTTTTTTATCATTTCAAGATTGACTTTTTATAAAGGAGATGTGTTCCTTCTATTTTCCTTCTATTCATATCTATCAATAAACCCATGATAATTTCAGCAATGCAATTTCCATTATTGACGGGCAACTTTTTGGCCGCCATTTATTTTCTTCATTTGTGTTTCAAATTTTTGTCCTATTCATTTGTTTTCGTCCGAACGCCTATGGTTATGGTTATAGTAGGCATTATACTTATAATGTTTTAACGGCCTTTTGGCTGTGCATGCAATGAAGAAGGTTCTCGCATTGTTCACATTTTTACACTTTTTCAGGTTCATGATATGACGTGAGTAGATGGACTTGAGATAAAAGCCATACATGATATAAGTTGGAATTAATTAGACCAAATAAGTTCAAACTTGGGGATGTTATATACTAACTATACATTGGGCGTGAATCTGCAGTGCTTGTTAGATGATCGTCAAAGCAACACACAAGTATTAAGGTATCCTGACTCCTCGCACGTGTTAGATTTCTTGTACATAGTACGTGCGTTTCTTAATTGACCGTTTAAATCTACATTCTTAAAAAGTTAGAGTATGAATGGCATTCGATAGAAATAAAAATACGTCTAAACTTTAGATTATGACGATGGTTTATTCTACATAAATGAGCTTTAAATTAGGATGCGTTTTCTGTTAATTGTACCCTTGAGCGACCATAGTTCATCAAGATATGATGGTCTGGAAACTAAACGGAAGTCCTTGTATTATGTTTTTGTCTGAGTTTACGTTAATTTGTGCACGAGCACGGTGAATGAGCTCATTATATTTTTGTATAATTAAGTACTTAATCGTCTCTCATTGTATATTTTCCTATAATTAATTAAGTAATCGCCCATGCAATAGGGATAGCTGAGTTGAAACGTGCAACCACGATGAATAATATTTTATAAAATTGGGACAAAGGTTTGTGCACGGTGATTTACGGTTCAACATGAAACAAAGGTCTTCTATTTTGTGGCTTTGAAGTTTGCCGTGTTTCCCGACCATCATATCTTGACAGACTATGCAGTCAATGACAAGTCATTCGAATGCTTCTCTGCCTGTGGTCTTTCTCTCAGACAATATCTCTCATAAATTTTAAAAATTTTTTTCCATGTTTGGGGTAAACCTTCAATTACTGAGTGTTCTGTCTAGACTTTATGTACAATCAGTCCCTCAAAAACCGAAAATAACCGCTGTTCTTATGGGAAACTGTGAAGTGCGTATAGAGGATTTTGCGTATTTATATATTTCTATTAATTCATAACTATCTGTTGTTGTAAAATCTTTCTTATATCTGTTTACAAAAACAAACAAACAAACAGTTAGAAATAATCCACTGTTATACTCTGTCTATTCTGTGTGTCGAACGGACATAACGTTTTTCTCGCGGTCATGTTTTTATTGAACTCATGAACCAATTATGTAAAATTAAGAGGCTTAAGAAATGTGCTTCAAGACGTTTTGGCCAAATTAGATATATAATTACAGGAAATTTTACCCACTAATTATGTTGCGAGCTTTACACACTAATCACGTAAAGTCTATATAGTGTACATACCAGTCAATTTGTGCATGAAGTTAATGTAAAATTGAATGTCAATTGATAGATACATATATCGTACGAAAACTAAAATCAACCTCAAGTTGATGAAGCTTAGTATAAAAATCAAAACCTCACTCAATGAGGCTTATAGTATAAAAATCAAAACCAGAAATCTGAAGAATAAGTACAAAAACAATAATGCATGTGTAAATAGTGCGAAGGTGCTTATTGATGACCATGCGCGTATATGTTATATAAGTGTTAAGTTTGGCTGTTAGTTTGTGGTTGTTTCTAACTTTAGAAAATTAGGATCTTGCCTGATAATCCTAATAATCCTTTTATCGGGGAAGGGAGTTTATCCTGAGCGTAACCGCAAGGCGTGAATTAGAGTGAGTGTTATGTATTGCTATATTTTATCCTTCGCTCATATGAAAGCTGGCAGGAAAAAACAGTGTGATTATGTCAGTGAACTAATGGTGCTTTCCCAATGTTCAAAGGGGGAGGGGGGGATCGAAATATAGGTTATTAAGCCCCCCCCCCCCAAAAAAAAAAAGACTCCTAATGTTAAAATGCACGAGGGGAAAAAGTCCTTAAGTTTTTGTTCCATTTGGGAGTAAAGAATGTTGGAAACTGATTGTAAAGTTAATAGTGCAATTTAGTATTATCCTTTTCTCCCGAGCTGCTAACGAGTTTCGCAAAATAGCACCCCAAAGTGTCTAAAAATGCCATTTCATAGATTTTAAAATATCATGGGGTTGGGAACATCCCTCCAAACCTCCAAAAGTTGAGTGGTGACACCTCGATAACGTTGATTAAAAAAATTATTAAACGCTATGACGTCATGCCAATGACGACTGGCGAAGGAGCAAGAAATTTTGTCACAAGACAAATGGCTTGCTATAACCGGCCGCTGTTTCATCCTTATAAATATTGAAACAATTCATGAATGCGGTGCGTCGAATTTCCAAAGGCCAATTAAACTGTATAAAACATGACATTGCTCCAGTCTCAGAAGTTCACATTTCATCTTATAATATAAATAATACTTGATCGAGTACATGACGTTTGCTGGTTTGAGGAATGTAGCCTCTGTGTTCCATTTAGTTTGGATTTGTGTTTGATATTGTTGCTACTGTAAGGTTGCCGGAAGATGAAACACAAAATTACACATGCAAATGAACGTTCGTGTTTATCGAATTTTAAAGTATGTAAACACTTTTTGCTGAGACGACAATTACGTTATCAGGACGAAAGGTCATAGTGTTCGTCAAGGACGAAATAATTATCAGCCCCGCATTAAACATTCATTTCATTCGTCATGAATTATTAATGAGTTTGATATACGTTTGTACAATATTTTACTGGTTTTTTTTACACTTTTAAATTTTAATGATATTTTACTTCTTTATTAAATTTGAATTGACTTTGCCATTATATTTTGCATATCACACGCTCACTATTAATATTGAAGGTCAAAAGAAAGATTACTATTAACATTATTAGTGCTTGTTCGTTTTTCACAACCTACCACTGATTATATGCGTCATTTATGCTAAATCAACACTTTGTTATTCAACAATTATTAAATGTGTTTACGATATTCCCCAATTGTGCGTTGCAGTCATTTTTCGTGCCAGATATTTGATTACATGCAGAGTGACATGCTATTATCGTTTCACAAGAGTTATGTTATGACAGCTCTAATTAAGTTATTATTGGAAATGTCAAGATCATAACCCGTAATGCGATCTCAATGCATGCAGACGACCATTCACATGCATTTCACTCGATCGTCTTATCGTCAGTTATTCTGTCAACGCCCACAGGAAGTATTATTGCAAACAATTTTATATAAAGTGGGCCTCTTATCGCACTTCACGCAAAGTGATCATCTTGGTCAAACGAGTCGAACAACCATGGCAGAAAATATACGAAGCGCAATTGCTGTTCTCACAGCTTCATTCGTTCTAGCACAGCTATGTTCAGCTAACACTTCTGCTGCTCAGCCAACTTCAGATGTAGACAAAATAACACGGCCTAAAACTGGCGCTTTCGTGCAAAATGGGAAGTTTCAAAGTTCGACCGAAACCTCAAAGGACGACGAATTGCGTGAACGCGCAGACGTCGTAAATGTGCGTCGAACGTGCGCCAACCCAAAACAAATGCGCATGGAACTCCTTGTTCGTGTGAGCAGGCAAATTTCCAAAGCATCTACTGGCCAAAGGAGATGGGAGATGGCACACCCAAAACGTGGCGCAGCAAATACGAGAATAGACATGTCCTCAAGTGAAAACGCTGAAGGGCTTAGAAAGCGCATTGTGTATCCTACTGCAGGTAAATTATTTATGTGATACAGCTCATATTGTACGCGTTATCATCTAGCGATATACAGTAGAAATATTATAAATATTATGAATATATTAAATCATAGTAACTGAGTCGTGATATTCCCTTATTCCACACATGCATGCACGCACGCGTTAATTCTTTTGATTTTGTGGCTTGAAGAATCAAAACGTTTATTCAGGAACAGCATTCACGAATACCAATGTTGCATGTTGTTTCTCTCCCAGAAACATATTTATTGCGGTCCAATATGAAACATATTCATTATAGGTACCTGTATGACTTTATCGGATCTACACATTGATTTGAATGCGACTTAAAATACCTGTTTAGGGGCTATCTATATTTATTACACGTATTGAAATAGATCAAGGTTCTCCCAATATGGCATATATATCATATAGTTATGGGAGATCTATTTTTATAATTTCGTGAACTCATATTGTCGCACAAAATTCTATAATTGTAAATGTTGGAAATTGCTGAATGAAGTGAATAAAATAGTGCGTTTTGTGAGCTGGCACGTGGTGAGAGGTATAATTTTATAAACTTAATGCTGGCTCCCGAGGGAAATAGTTTTGTTTTCCCGAGAATCGCAATGTTTCTCGAGACGATACTTTTGTTGTATGGCCACGAAACAAAAACCACTACTCAACAACATTCATACAACAATTGTGCCTATACGGTTTCAGCAGCATATCCTAGCTGTTGCCTGTTGAATGTGTATTTTTCTTCGCTTTTACATTCTTTATTTTAACACAGAAAGCTTAGAAAAAGTTTATAAATTTGCAAATGGTGCGGCCATTTTGTTATCCGAATTGAAATTGTTCTTAATATTGTTCTTTTGACAATAGTCATAGACAATGGCTCTGATGTCATTTATGGAAAGACCATAAAAAGCTTGATCCATGTTGATTATGTGGTCTTCAAGCTCTTTCTCTTGGTCATGGGTGAGAATTGCACGATAACGCCCCAAAATATTTTTATGTTTCTCCTCTGCGGATAAACTTTTCAGCTTACCTTGCACTCGGCGATTTAGTGAATCCTTGGGAACCCCAAAGACAACGGCAGCTTTTCTTATGGACAGCTCTTTGTTTTCTACTGCCAAGATAGCAAGCTTCATTTGCTCCTCTGACCAATTTGCCCGGTCAGTCTTCCGTTTGTAGTTTCGGACCATTCTAAAAATAATATTAAGTCTATTTAAGTACCTCGTCAACTGATGGTGTCACAGAACTAAGTGAGAAAACCCAACTGATGTGTACCCACAGATTATTTTTAGATTGACATAAAAATCTATAGTAAATTTTTATTTAATATGAATTGTTTGAGCAATGATGCACATATGTAGGGTAGAATGATGGTACATACAAACATTTACTGCATTAAAACACCACTTTGAGACACTAATATACATTGTATAATACCCCTATGCTACTTTATATACCATATTATATATATATTGATTACAACATTACAACAGATAGCGATAATGCCCATAAGCAAACAGAAGTGTCTTGTAAGAAAATCGGCCTGTCTCATTTAGCCCCATGGCACTTGGGAGAATTCAAAGGCTCAAAATGATAAAAATAAAGAGCAACATGAGCAAAATACACTTTTAACATGAAAGGCCACATGTTTTTGTATACAAAACAAATGGAGTATATTTCTTAGCTGCGGTATTTTAGACAGAATAAAAAACTATCTAAATATGCTAAGTAATAACATACCTCAATTTTGAGACGCCAACTTCAGTGTAATCCAAAAGAATCGATTTTTTTTCGCTGTGAAATAGCTTTGAATCCTCAAACCTCGTTGAATAACTTCGAAAAATGCTTGTTTATGAGCCCGTAATGCTTGTGATAAAAAACCTGCGGTAATACGCCGAAAACTAGCATTATTGCATAATCGTCTCATTTAGCCCCACCATCTCGTTTTGCCCCGACTTACGCTACGTAGTAATGCCTTGCACCCCATAACAATAGTGCAAACTTGACTTTGTCAACTTTGCACTAAAACGTATTTAAGCCTCCTGCTGAAGGTTGAGGACCGGGTATTGCTTGATGGGCGACCCGTATGCACTGCTAAACAACAACATAAAAACTGTATACATTATCATATACAAAGCATTACTATGTGTAATTAAACAAAAACATCACTTGCCTTCAGAGGTAGTTTGAGATGGTGAACTTGCAGGTCTAGTGGAAACTGGAAATGTTCTTGTCACCTTTTTACTTCCATTATTATTTATCGAAGTCGGTTTAGTAGGTTGATTTTCTAAAATCGTAAAAATATGTTTTAAACTATACCACCGAATGATGAACTACGAAGAAACCCAGTTTCCTGCTCTATTTTGTTAAAGATTGATGGTATGTCGGCCTACATCGTTATTAGCGAGCTTAAGTGCAAGGGACGTTTTCGACAACACGAACAGCATGACTAACGTTAAAAGAATGGGTCAAGAATGTTGGTTGGTTGACTTCGTCAACTTTGTCAACTGTTGTGCTTCGTGGGTCTTCTCCAGGCACTCTGGTTTTCAAAAAGTTTCAGGGCCGCCCGAACCTCTCACAATGGTCATGCTTCCCACAAGCAAAGATAATAATAATAAATATAATAATATACCATATTTATACAGGTTAAACTTGGTCAGCTAAAGGAATAGCTGCTATCACTCAAGGACCTGTTTAGACTAAATAATCTGTTCTATACTTATATAATAACTAAAAAGTTTTTGGCT
>CACRXK020001402.1:44211-54968 GCA_902702795.2 Paramuricea clavata | reverse complement strand
TAGCTCTTTGTGTGTATACGCCCTTCGTGGAAACCAGTTGTAAATAATTGTCGAAGTTAGCGTATTGAAATAAAGTTTTACATACATACATACATACACAAGCATATATGAGCGTGCTTATGAAAGGGATTCTCATAAGCACGCTAATACACAAGCATATATGAGCGTGCTTATGAAAGGGATTCTCATAAGCACGCTAATACACAAGCATATATGAGCGTGCTTATGAAAGGGATTCTCATAAGCACGCTAATACACAAGCATATATGAGCGTGCTTATGAAAGGGATTCTCATAAGCACGCTAATACACAAGCATATATGAGCGTGCTTATGAAAGGGATTCTCATAAGCACGCTAATACACAAGCATATATGAGCGTGCTTATGAAAGGGATTCTCATAAGCACGCTAATACACAAGCATATATGAGCGTGCTTATGAAAGGGATTCTCATAAGCACGCTAATACACAAGCATATATGAGCGTGCTTATGAGACACAAAAATACGGGATTCTTTAATAGTGCAACATAGTGTAATGGTTGATTGCATGTTGCGGCTAGATTTTGGGAGGTGGAAAATTTTAGGGACGGTGAAACGGTGTGGGTTGGGGGTTATGACTTGCCCCATTAAAACCTGTTTACGCATTTTTTGCTACGATTTTCATCGGATGGATGTGAATTGATGTGAACGAGTGGAGCATGAGTTATGAATGTTTAGATGAGGATCGATGTACTCAGAATATTTATAACTTATTTAACCGTTTACATGCACCAGATGATGAAAATTGCACTAGAAATTGCTGCAAAAATAGCAAGTGTAAACTAGTGTTGATATATAATCAGAATTTAATTTTGGGCATTTTACACTTGATAGAACTATAACGCTCGAACAACCTTCTACCCAGGGCTAGCCGCACAAGTACGTCGCTGCCTTCAATTCGCGGCTAGCCTGGGTACGAGGTTGATTGTTGAAGGGAAGAATTCATGGTCTGAAATGTATATTTTTCTGAGTATCCAACTGGGATACCAGAATTCAAAGTTTAGTATCCCCCTGAGAATAGAGTACCCCATTTAGTGGTACCATAAGCATTATCAGGCCTTCAAATTAGTGCCCAAATTTTACATTTTGTTCAATCGATGGTAGTCAAGTCTCCAATCTCAAAAATTGTTTATTTAACACATTTTTTGTTAGTGAAACCAACAAGGATTAGCAATATAATAACCTGTTCCGATCAGGCTTTTAGCCAGGGTCCTAAAAGAGAGCGTCCAATTTTGGTACAATGATACATCTACATGGGTAAGGGGAGGGGGGGGGGGATCGAGAAAACATTCCTCTGGAAAACCTTTGAAGTTTATGTTACTTCATGTCAGTATCTGTTCCAAGCTCGTTCGAAATTTTTCAAACACACTTGCCTTTGTGAGTACTGAGTTTTTGCTGCTATGCTTCTTTACTTAACTACGACATTTTCATTCAGCCAAGTACCCCATCAAATTGATCAAAATGTCAAATGTATAATAATAATGAGAACTGAAGCTATTTCGTTTCAGCTATATTAATATACTTAGGGAAATAATTGAAAATAATTTCCCTTTTTCTCCAGAATTTGGGCGTCCAAAGGCGTCCATGTTTTGTCCCTGCAGGGGCGTCCCTGGACGCCATTCTGGCCAAAAGCCTGGTACCAATATGTATAACCTGAACCAACCTAAACCCAGGGTTGGTACGGGTCCTGGAAAACCTGGAAAGTCATGGAATTTCAATATTCCAAAATCCAGGCCTGGAAATCCTGGAAAATTAATTTTAGTCATGGAAAGCCATCGAAAATTGAAATTTTACATAACATTAACAAAGTAGTGTATTTTACCTATTTCAATTTACCAGTCATAACAATGAATTGCTGTTATATAACAGATTTTGCGAGAGTGAAGTGAATTTTGTCTTTTATTATATCTGTTATCGTTAAAATATTAACGAATTTCAGAAATTCCAGACTTCCAGATCATGGATTTTGAAAACCATCAGCCCTCGAAAACGAGGTTGGCATTTGGCAATGCCGACCTAAATGCCGACCTATCAACTATGAACCGACCTTAATTCAGCCAAAGTAAGATTTTTTTGGTGTTAAGTTAAAAATTTAGCGATTATAGAATTCGATTCGTAGTTCAATTAACTAAACACACTTTGGTGTAAGGTTTAAAAATTGGTGGGTACTCTATACTGTATATAATTTAGGTAAGACTCCAAAAGAAAAGCCGTACCGGCAACGCGAGACGATTTGTCGATTTTGATCCTTGTTTAAATTTTACAAATATATATTTAGAAGCGCTATAACATTTTGAGTTATTTGGTCTAGTGATGTCTTTTAAAATTTGCGCTGTGGCTGTTTTATTAACTTTCAAAGACTGAAAAATCGCGTCGCGTTGTCGAATCGCATCCGGTGTGTCTGGAACTTAACAGCAGTTCGCGGTTCCGCGGAAAAAGGCATGCTTTATATTCCAATTTCAAAAGACATGGAAACGGTTTAAAAAAAATGGCGAGACGTGCCGACCTAGGTCAGATTTAAATCGGCATTTTTTTTTTCCAAACTCAATTTTGACGGTTTTCGAGGGCTGAAACAGACAAATGGTCATGGGCAGTCATGGAAAAGTGATGGAATTTTAAATGGGAGAAGGCGTACGAAGCCTGTAAACCATAAGTTACTGATCAATTATTCAATTAATGCAATACGACAGGTAGACAGATATATAAAAATACATCATGCTAATTTTCAAAACAAAATATGAACATTTTACTTTGTCCATTGTCTGAGAAAAATTGGAAAAAGGGTTGGCTTGGCCAGACATTTGTACTTCCAAGTAAAATAATTATTTGCAGGCCTGATTGTACCCTGTCTAGGGGTGCACCGGATTCCAAATCCGGCCGGATTTAACGAATTTTCCGGCATCCGGCCGGATTTGGAAAAAATCCGGCCGGATTTAAATTTCTGTTTTAGACTTAAAAAATTCACCAAGAATGGGATAAACCATCAATTTGGCAGCTTTAAAGTTTAAAAAACACTTATATCATTATAAAATATTAAGTTATAAACAAAAAATATTTAAAAAAGGTTTAAACACATTCAAAAATCTAAACTGACACTAACTAAAAATAGTAAAAAACATAAACCGCCATTTTGAATACTGATTTATCCCCAATTGTCCCCATTAACGGTTTATCTCAAATCCGGCAAATCCGACCGGAATTTTTGTCCAAATCCGGTAAATCCGGTTCCGGCCGGATTTGAAAATTCCAAATCCGGTGCACCCCTAACCCTGTCCCATCCAAATATTAATTCCCTTAACTCCAGGCTCTCTGGCAGGTATTGAACCTGCGGCCCTACCGCGATTCCTGTACGTGTATGATAGGTCAGTCTGTTTAGTTGCCATGTGTTAACGTGAGTGTATGTTTGTATTCCAATGTAGATAAGCTTGGAAATAATGGAATGAAAAAATGAACCAAGTTGGAGCTAGATTTAGCCGTCAGCCTGGTATGTTGATAATTCACACAAAAGATTTCTATTCCATTTTTATTTTAGTATCCTTTAAATTCCACTAGCATCAATTAAATGCGAAGTAATATGTGTGCCTTTTCAATCTGACTTCTGGTGATAATTTTGTTTGGTTTAACACTGTCAGTGTGATCTATTACCTTAGCTAGGAAGAAACAGTTTAGAACTGATAGAGCTATCCAGTATAAATAAAGTTAGTTTAGGTTTCCTCCTGTAGTAACACTGGATCAATAAGAGATGATCCTTACTGGACCTCTAGGGAGAACAGTTTAGAACTGATAGAAGTATCCAGTATAAATAAAGTTAGTTTAGTTTAGGTTTCCTCCTGTAGTAACACTGGATCAATAAGAGATGATTCTTACTGGACCTCTAGGAAGAACAGTTTAGAACTGATAGAGCTATTCAGTATAAATAAAGTTAGTTTACTTTAGGTTTCCTCCTGTAGTAACACAGGATCAATAAGAGATTATTCTTACTGGACCTCTAGGGAGAACAGTTTAGAACTGATAGAGCTATCATAAAGATAGTTACTTATTTTGTTTTTGTTCTTTTAGCACACGTTCTTATACTGGATATATCGCGACCATTCAATCATGATGCGCTGGTGAATGTTTATCAAAGTCTGACAGATTTCTTCTCTCTGGTAACTCACATCAGTGGACAATTACGAGTTCCCTTGTTTGGTCTTACCACAATCGGACAGTATGCAGAGGTAATGGACCATTTGCATTATAGACTAAATTTTGATCTAGACAAAAATTTCATCACAGCTTGAAAGAGCATCACAAAATTAGTAATACCCCAAAGTTTCGTTGCGAAATGTTGTAAAATGCGGATAATATAGCCTTGCGAAGTTTGCAATTTTCAGTCATTTTAGAGTACAAACGGGAAATTGATGCCCCAACACCCGATTGGGCTGTCAATTTCTCGTGCGTAATACAAAATGACTGAAAAATGGCAAACTTCGCAAGGCTATATTATCCGCATTTTACAACATTTCGCAACGAAACTTTGGAATATTACTAATTTTGTGATGCTCTTTCAAGCTGTGATGAAATTTTTCTCTAGATCAAAATTTAGTCTATAATGCAAATGGTCCATTGGAAATTTGAAAAACTATCTTATTTGCACGGAAACCGTATACATCATAATGAATACGAACAATGTGTGATTTCCGGCTAAAGACGAAATTTTGATCGAGACAAGAAGAACGAACCATTACCATAGCTGGAAAGAGCATCTTAAAATGAGTAACATTGCAAAGTTTGTTTACGAATTGTTATGAAATGAGGAAAATATAGACTTGCGAAGTTCGCAAATTTTATATACAGTATATTTGCATTACGTGTGGAAAAATAACATTTTTGAGCCGAATGTGGTTATTTTTACCGCACGTAGTACAAATATATACAAAATTTGTGAACTTCGCTGGGCTATATTTTCTTCATTTTACAACATACTGTATATTTAGCAACCAATCTTTGCAGTTGTACTGATTCTAAAGCCTGGTTCACATATGCCTGCGGTATGCCTGCGACTGTATCATTATGCCTCTACTTGCCACCGAAATACCGGCAAAGTTGAACTCAAGTCAACTTTCCCGGCCTACCGCCGATGTAACTGTGGCACTGGAGGCAATCGGCGAACAAATATTCACATAATTCACGTTTTAAGCTACCACCGGTATCGTCGCCGGTACGTCGCAGGCACGTCGCAGGCATATATGTGAACCAGGCTTAAGACGCTCTTTCTAGCTGTGGTGTTGGATTTCGTTCCTGTTTGGATCAAAATTTAGTCTATAGCAGAATGCATGCACCTATTACATAAAATATCCCCTCCAGGCGACCTATGTTGGGGGAACAGGAACACTCACCCACATGCCTACAACATTCACAAAGTGTACAATGTGAAAAGGGACATTGCACTTCCCTACTGCTTTAGAAACCAGTAATGGACCATTTGCATTATAGACTAAATTTTGGTCTAGATAAAAATTTCATCGCAGCTTGAAAGAGCATCGCAAAATTAGTAATATTCCAAAGTTTCGTTGCGAAATGTTGTAAAATGCGGATAATATAGCCTTGCGAAATTTGCAATTTTCAGTCATTTTGTATTACAAACGGGAAATTGATGCCCCAACACCCGATTGGGCTGTCAATTTCCCGTTCGTAATCTAAAATGACTGAAAACTGAAAATTGCAAATTTCGCAAGGCTATATTATCCGCATTTTACAACATTCTGCAACGAAACTTTGGAATATTACCAATTTTGTGACGCTCTTTCAAGCTGTGATGAAATTTTTGTCTGTAGATCAAAATTTAGTCTATTACGCAAATTGTCCATTCGTCTATGTGAAAAGTGACAGTAATAACAGTAATCACGCACCAACAAATCGTAAGATTTTCACAGTTCCCAAATATCCCCTCCAGCCTACCTAAGTTGGGGGAACAGGGACACTCACCCACATGCCTACAACATTGACAAAGTGTACAATGTGAAAAGGGACATTGCACTTCCATACTGCTTTAGAAACCAGTAATTCATCGGTGTGAAAAGTTGCAGTAATTTTAACAATAATTAGACACCAAAAAATCGTAAGATTTTCACAGTTCCCAAATATCCCTTCCAGCCTGCCTAAGTGGGGGGAACAGGGACACTAACCCGCATGCCTACAACATTCACAAAGTGTACAATGTGAAAAGAGGCATTCCATTTCCCTACTGCTTTAGAAACCAGAAATTCATCTGTGTGAAAATTGGCAGTAATTTTAACAATAATTACATACCAACTAATCGGAAGATTTTCACGGTTCCCAAATATCTCCTCCGGTTTACCTAAGTTGGGGGAACAGGGACACTAACCCACATGCCTACAACATTCACAAAGTGTACAATGTGAAAAGGGAGATTGCACTTCCCTATAGGGTGTTGGGTATCAATTTCCCGTTTGTAATACAAAATGACTGAAAATTTCAAATTTCGCAAGGCTATATTATCCGCATTTTACAACATTTCGCAACGAAACTTTGGAATATTACTAATTTTGTGATGCTCTTTCAAGCTGTGATGTGAAATTTTTGTCTAGATCAACATTTAGTTTATAATGCAAATGGTCCATACATCGGTGTGAAAAATGACAGTAATTTTATTCAATAATCACGCACCAATCACCGATCACCATCACGCATTTTCATAGTTCCAAAATATCCCCTCCAGCCTACCTAAGTTGGGGGAACAGGGACACTAACTCACATGTCTACAACATTCACGAAGTCTACAATATGAAAAGGGACATTGCACTTCGCTACTGCTTTTGAAACCAGTAATTCATCGGTGTAAAAAGTTACAGTAATTTTAACAATAATAATAAATTATATATTAGAATAGTGTCTCCAGGGGCACACCTTCCACAAATTTGTTTCAAATCTGGCTATGCCTAAAAGGTGCACGAAGTCGCGGTATATATAGCTTATATGGCATCACATCGTTTTTTTTTTTGCATTTAGACAATTTTTCCGCTTCAACCAATCAAAGGAACCTTCGCTCGTCTTCATTCACTTGTGACAGAATTCAAGAGGTCCGCCATGGATAATCCCATGCCCGCATTTGTGCCAGGTAGGTACCTACAGTACAAGCTGTGATTTTGTCGCGATCTTTTTTCTTCTCGTTTGACAAAATGTACAGCTGAAGGTTTTTCGTAAATGGTCAATTGTAAGTGGAGGATTATGTACAAATTTAAACCTTACCAGGCCGTTGAGGGCAACTCACGTATAAGATTAAGGCGTAAAAAAATACCTGTGGTTCCGGTTCCCGACCGACCCTATCTTTTTCTGCCGACCCTATTATTTTTTCAACGCGATTGACCGTGCGACCCTATTTTCTCCAGGTGGTTGCGGGCTGCTCATACAGCATGCCAAAATGGCGTCTGTTGTCACACTAATTATTGAACCAAATTACCTAAATTCGTCCATAGGAAATACGCATCTCTAGTGAATATTGATGTCAGGACTCTACTGCAAATCGCCCAGCAAAAAACCCGCCAAAACCATGAAAAAAATATTCCAAAAAAAAATTATTTCCGACCTACCAACCCTAATTTTTTCACGATATGAAACCGGAACCACAGGTATTTTTTTACGCCTAAGACCCCGTGTACACGGTACCGGACGAATTTGAGACCGGTATGAAATTCGTCCGTTTCGGCGGCGTAAACACACGAAAACTACGGAACCGGACGAATTTGAGACCCCCTAACAGGACGAATTCGCGTGTAAACAGGCGAAAAAGGACGAATTTCAGACCGGTCTCAAATTCGTCCGGTACACCGTGTAAACGTGGTCTAAATGAAAGTGACAGAAAGAATAGACCCATTGCATTGACGTCACGAATCCTTAGAGCAGGGCGCGCATATATAAGCGCCCTGTCTTAGAGTGTCCTCCAGATGCTCCCTAACAATATCTGTTCGGGTACAACAACCACATACCGCGCAAAAATTAACCATTTTAATACAAAATTATTATAAAGTTTTACAAAATTTGCTTTGTTTACAAAAGTTATATTATGCATAGATTGCTAATTTGTCCTCCAGATGCATCATCACCGGCGCTGTGACGTCATGTGCAATGGGTCTATTAGAGCAGTTTCTTATATACACTAGATAGCGCATCTCTTTTAGTAAAATTGAGGCTAAGTATATTCCAGCGGTTACCCCCATTTGAATAGATGGCGGTCATATTGGAGTTTCCCACTCACTAATAAACGCTTAAAAAACAACAATAACTTTCATCATTTGAATAGTTTGAAAATGTATTTGGAATAGGTTTAACTTAATGTTTAAGTTCCGTGTTTAAGAAATAGAAAACACACGAGTCTTCTCATTTCATGGGAATATCCTGAGTCTGCAATCACGACTTCAATTTTTGAATTGCAAAATAATTAGATGCACTATCTAGTGTATATATACGATATCTACAGTGTTCTAACCAACTGAGCTGAAAGTTTTGGTGCTTGTTCGTGTACCGAAAGTTTTATACTGTCTTTATTTTTAAATTACAGAGTCATTGAGTCAGGGATTTCAAGACGTTCTTTCGCAGTATCAAAGACAACAGCAGACATTCAGACAGGTAGAGCTTTTTAAATTTCACCCCAAGGACTGATCTGTCGTGGGGGCGAGGGCACGGGACCCCACCCAGTGTTGTTCCCTGCATGCAAAAGTCCAGCCTAAAACTATGCTTGACCGTGCATTTTTTGCTTTTCGAATGGCGATTAGCGAAACTTCTACTGTTAGCACGTGATCCATTAATCCATTTCTTGAAACGATTTAATTTATTTGTGAGCTGCACTGAGCTCACGAGAAAATACTCAGAATGTTTTAGTTAAATATCATGATTAAATATGTAAAAAAGTTGTTATACAGCCATATTTTTAAATATACCGTACTTTAACAAGCAAATTTACTGTACTGTGCTACAGCAACTGTCCAGTCACGCATACGTGATAAAAAGTCGATATAAACTTTATAAACAAAATATATTATATTATAATATAGCATTTGTAAATTCTGAACGCTGATTGGCTAAGAGCCGTATTGGTATAACTCAATGTCAACACGGAAACGTCAGAAAATTTCTTTCTTTATGTTTCTTCGTGGAAATTGGGAAAACTCGAAATTGTGTGAAAAAACACAATTTCTCGTTTTCCCAATTTCCACTCGTGTTGATATAACTGTATATCAACACGGAAAATGTTAAATATTTGTTAAATGTAAAACGTAACAGAACGGCGAACATGCAGATTCGGTCATCTTAAATAATGGTAATGTTGGCAGGCCTTAAAATATTGGTTGGTCACGGACATTGTCCGATCCATTCGTGAAATTGTCCGACGTAGAGAGGAAACCACCGGACATTCTGTCCGACCAAAGTGAAACTGAGGTTTATTGTTTGTCCGACCCAAGTGAATTGGTGTCCAACCGAACTGTAGCTTTGTCCGACGTAAATCAAAATGTACCCTAGCCCGGGACTAGAGGCTTGTATGTTAAATGGAAAATCAGAGTACTATTGTATAAAAGGTGAACTGAAAATGTTGTTTTAACGTAGTCGAGCGCGGGGCGGCGAGCGAAATGGTGAAGTGGAAAACGGGCTTAAGTTGTCAAAGTCTTTTTTAACACTGCTGTTCTGGCAAGCAAGTTAATTTTGGCTTGGAAATAAGTATGAAAGAAACAAATTATTTAATATCTTTACAACATTTACCGTTTATTCATTTGTGTCATTCAGACTTATTTCCGAGTCAAAAATGAACTGAAGGTCATCGGACATATGTCCGACCCAAACTCAACGTCATCGGACATTTTGTCAGACGGCCCTGTAAAAGATATTTTAAGGCCTGCGCACAGCTTGTAACAAGTCTGCAAACAAGTTGTTACAAGTCTGTAAACAAGTTTTAACAAGTCTGCAAACAAGTTGTTACAAGTCTGTTCACAAGCTGTCAACAAGTTGTGTTTGCACTGCTTGTTCCCAGTTTGTTGTAACAAGTTTGAAACAAGCTGTAAACAACTTGTAACAAGCTTGATGGCATTATCAGCCTTGTTACAAGACTTTGCTAACAAGTTTGTTACAGCCATGATATAACAAGGATATTACAAAGTTGTCAACACAAGGTTGTAACAATCTTGTTATAACAAGCATGTAACAGACTTGTCAGAACAACCTTGCAACAAGTTTGCATGATAATTTAGACAAGGTTGTTACAAGTTGTCAACAAGACTTGTTCCAAACCTGTTGACAACTTGTGACAAGCAGTGCAAATACATCTTGTTGACAGCTTGTTAGCAGACTTGTTACAAAATGTGAGATTTTTGTGTGTGTACACATGTAAAAACGCACAAGTTGTTACAAGTCTGCGAACAAGTTGTTACAAGTCTGCGAACAAGTTGTTACAAGTCTGCGAACAAGATATCAACAAGTTGTGTTTGCACTGCTTGTTCCCAGTTTGTTGTAACAAGTTTGAAACAAGCTGCAAACAACTTGTAACACGCTTGATGGCATTATCAGCCTTGTTACAAGACTGTGCTAACAAGTTTGTTACAGCCATGATATAACAAGGATGTTACAAAGTTGTCAACACAAGGTTGTAACAATCTTGTTATATCAAGCATGTAACAGACTTGTCAGAACAACCTTGCAACAAGTCTGATAATTTCAACAAGGTTGT